>ML785851.1:136233-198420 GCA_009831015.1 Picea engelmannii
ACACTAAGTGCTTTTGGAATTGAGCATATATAGTGCGCAGCTATCTTTGAAACAAAAGACTTCCCTGGGTTGATAATTTATGTTTCACTTGGTTGTTTGAAATTAATTAAGCAATTATAGTGACCAACACACGTATGAGTAGTGAATGACGCTCATCCCACGATGTAGTGAGGAGAGGGTGGAAGCGTGTGCATTTAAGTACTTAATGATCATGTTGTCCACCTGTCACCCCATTCATGAGGTGCTCAATGTAATGATATAGAAGACTTGCTATAAAAACAAAAACTACACAAAACCTTTCCTCACTCTTTGATATAAAACTACACAAAACATTTCCTCTCTTTGATATTTTCTAATACTCGTTAGGAAGACAAAAGACTTACTTGATCATTACAAAGCATATACTAAACTTACACAATATGAAAACTCATTCAAAAATCATGTCATAACCATAAAACAAGTAGGAACTATTTCCAATACTCCCCCATATTGAGTACTTGCTATGAATTCATCATCTCAAAGGGCTTTATTTGGCCTCTCAGAAAATATTTGTCTCATACATGACAAGTACTAATTTTCAAAGAAAGTAAACATTGAACAATCATAGTCACAAAATCATCTTACTTAAGCTCATGAAAAACATTATTACATAAGACTACATGTTCCAAGGGTATACACGTCCTCACAAACATGCTTATTTGTTTTCTACAATAGGGATAAATACACACATTATATGCCCAAAAGTTCAAGTGTTGTGCATGCCACACTGGGTCTTACAACTATATTCCTTTACAACATGAAAATTCACTTCATTTATAGTTGGAAGCATGGAGTAACATACACATATGAAAATAACATGTCATCATAATCTTGAAAAGGTTTTACTCATGATTAAAGAATCTACACGTAGGCTACCTTCTACTACACAAAGAATACAAAGATGTTCCCATATAAAATCTTTACACATCTATCACACATTTGCATTCCTATAACCTATCATTGATATAAAATCTTTGCATATCCATCACACATTTGCATTCCTATAACATATCTTTTATAATCTTTGTCTTCAACTAGCGTGTAAATCTTTCCACTCAATAACTAGGATTTTAAAATTCTTACATGAAAATTTTTCTCAATCTCATATGATCTCCTTTCATCTTCACAATATCCATGGATATCCTCAAATACAATATTCTATACTTTCCTTTTCCTAGCTTTGCATGACACAATAAAATAACAAAGATGAGAATAAAAATCACCTTTTTGACTTCTCATATTTTTTCCAAATTAAAATTTTAATTACCAAGTTTATGATAAAGTTATTAATGATCTAATAACATCATCGTTAATTCCTACATTAGTGTATGGTTAATGGGATTCAACCATGGTTAATAGTGTATTAGGGACTCGTGTGCTCGAGTTCATGATGCATTAAGGGGTGAATGTGTCATTGTTTAGAAGGGTTAGGGGGTATAATGTCTTAGGGGGTTAGAGTGTTTAGGATAACTGTGTATGGGGTTTCATTGTGATAGGGTCATAACAATTAGGGTTATATTGGTTCATAGTGGTAAGGGGTCAAGGTTTTTTAATGGGTTTGTGTGTTAGGAATCATATTGTGCTAGGAGTCATAATGGTTAGGGATTATAATGTACTAACAAGTTAGTTTGTTCATGACAATTAAGATTTTTGTGGTGAAAGTTTTCTTTAAAGTTGTTCGAAATATCCACAATGTTATTTGTTATTGGTAGACATTTTGGATCCATAACATGATCCATTTTCACGACATAACGTTGAAGAGATTAGATAAAAGGAAAAACAATAAATAGTAAACAGTAAATACAAAATGATAAATAACAAAGAGGTAGGCTCTGTAGGAAAAGAGACGACAACTACATGAGGGATAATGAGAAAAACCTAAGAGAAATATATAAAAGATAAAAGAAAAAAAGTAAAGGAAAATCAAATAAAAAGGAAATCAAAACGAAAAGAAAATAAACAAAAATAATAAAATAATATCAAACAAGATAAAAAGGGGTTATTATGTCATTGATCATATGAGTTAGGGTGCATAGTGTTTTTGGGTCATATTGGTTAGGGGTCTATGTGTTGTTGGTCATGGTGTATTAGTGTGTGATTGTATTAAAGTCATAGGATTTAGGGTTCATAGTGTATCAAGAGTGTTTAGGGTCAATATCATGTTTGGGGGGTTTGGGGGTGATTATATCAAGGTCTTAAAAATTAGGGGTATAGTGTGTATGTGGTCATAATGGTTAGGGTTTATAGTGTATAATAAGTTTGTGTGTTCTTAGTCATAATGTATTAGGGGGTTATTGTGTCAAGGGTGAAAGTGTGTAAGGGGGTGATTATATCAAGGCCATAGTGTGTGTAGAGGTTGTTTGTTTCATTGGTCATAAGGGTTATATTATATTAGGGGTTTAATGTGTTTATGATCAAAGTATTTTCGGGGGTGATTGTGTAATTTTAATAGAGACCATGGGTTACATTGTGTTTTAGGTCATACTGGTCAAAGGTTAAAATATATGAGGTCATTTATCTATTCAAGGCCCTAATGTGTGAGAGCGTGGTTGTGTTAAGGATTAATGTGTTTTAGGATGTGATTATCTCAAAGTTCATAACATGTCATGGGGATACTATGTCAAGGTTAATAAGAACTAGGGGTCAAAGTGTAGCAGGTAGTTAGTGTGTTCAAGATCATAGTGCAATATGAGGGGTTGATTGTGTTAAATGTCATAAGGAGTAGGGGGTATTGTTTGTATGGTTTCATGGTGGTTAGGGGTTTAGGTACATGTTAATGTGTTAGTATATCAATAATCATAGTGTGTCTAAGGACATATTGGTTAAGGGTTGTAGTGTATGAGAGGGTTAGTGTGTTTGGAGTCATAATGTGCTAGGTTTAATTATGTAATATGCCATAAGGGTTAGGAGGTATAATGTGTAAGGGTAAAAGTTTGTTAGGGGTCATTGTGTGTCTAGGGTCATACTAGTTCAAGTTCACAATGTATTAATGGGTTAGTGAGTTTGTAGTAATAGAGTATCATGGGGTGATTTTGTCATGGTTTATAGGGGTTATTATGTATCATGTCTAGAGTCATGATGATTAGGTCATGTTGTGTAAAGGGGTGATTATGTTCAGGATCATAGGGGTTATTGATTAGTGTATTAGCTTGTTAGTGACTTTTAGGTGATAGTGTGTTAAGGGTTGTTTCTATCAAGGTTCATGGGGATTAAGGGGAATAATATATTAAAGGCTATAGTGGTTAGGGGTTAAAGTGTATGAGGGGTTTATTGAATTTAGGGTCATTATGCATTAGACATTCAATATGCTAGAGGTCAAATTTTGTTAAGGGGTAATTGTTTTAGGGGCCTTAATTTATTAGGTAGTTTATATTTTTAAGGTCACAATGTGTGAGGGGTTGATTATGTCAAGGACGATTAGGATAAGGGAGTATAATGTTCTTAAATGCATAGTAGTGAGGAGTTAAGGTGTGTTAATGAGTTAGTTTTTTAGGGACCATAGTTTGTTTGAGGTCATAGTTGTTAGGCATTATAATATATTAGGTGGTGCTTTTGGAATGATAATGTGCAAGGGGGTGATTACATTAAGGGTAATATGGTTTAAGGGTTATAATGTATTAGGGGGTGATTATGTTCGAGGTATTACAATTAATGGTGGTAGTGTATTAGGGGGTTAGTGTATCTAGGTTCATAATGTGTTTGAAGGGTTATTATGTCTAATGTCATAGGGATTAGTAGGCATAGTATGCATGTAGTGATAGTGGTTAATACTTTTATTGTATTAAATGGGTTTGTGTGTTCATGATCATAATGGGTTAGAAAGTGATTATCATAGGCCAAAGTGTGTTAGGGGATGATTGTGTCATAAACCATAATGTGTTAGGGGTTGATTTTGTGGAAGGTCATTATGTTTTATAGGGTTAATAGATGACCATAGTGATTTACAAGATGCTTGTGTGTTCCACGAGCATCTTACACTTGACTATAAAAAGTCGTGAAATAAATAGAAATGGTTACACAAAATGTTATACTAGACGAGTAGTATAACACCAAGATTTAGTAGTTCTCAAAAAAAAAGGAATTTCATAGGTTGGACACATCAGGAAGAAGGAGATTTAAAAGAATTTTTATGAGAAATATTTTAAGGAAGAAGGATAAATACAATTCATAGGAAGGAATGAGGTGTAGAGTAAGCGATTGGACGTAGAGGTTGCATAAAGGAAGATCGAGGACATGACACAAGGGACAATGCAAAATATTTTTAACATAAAAAATATGAGAGACATAGAACATGAAGAATGTAAGCTGAGTGAAAGAAATATGAAAAATAGTGCAATGAAGGTGACACATAGATAAGATAAGGTGATGAGCATAGAAGGTGATGAGATGGAAAATCATTTATTACAACTACTATTTCTATAAGGTAATTACAAGACAACTTATGCAGACATTATAAATAGGATACTTGAGAATGAAATCATGTTAATAATTCGAAATCAATAGCCAAAGAATTCAGATTATGGTAAGAGAAGAATATGAGAAGAGGAAAAGAGAATCAAGATGAAATAACAAGTTGCAGGAAGAGGATGAAGTAGCATAAACCACATAGTGTGTGGAAGGAAACAAACGAGAAAAGTGCCTAAGGTGTATGAATGTATCTAATGTAAATACACTTAGATAACGAGAAAGAGTAAATTGATGCCTTCTTTTTCTTATTCCATTTAAATAAATAATCTACATAATATCTTTGTTTTGCACATGTTGCACACACACTTAAATCATAGGGGATTAGATGATAAACCAATATCATATAACATGGGATCATATTAAGGGTTTCAAAAATAGTTAAAAGGTAATTCTATATATTGGTTTCTATTAAAGTGTTTTTTTTTTTTTAAATTAAACAAAGGATAAACATATTTGGGGTGAGGGTTTCAATTAACCAAAATTTCAGGGAATTAGTGGTGTGGTTCAAATAATCAAAATTTTGGGCAGGATAGGGGGTGTTGAACTAAAACCAAAATTTTAGGGTATAAAGATGAGTGCAATTAGATAATATTAACATTGGAGAAGAGGAAAGTCATCCAACCCTAATCCTAAATATTTAATTGCTCTTTTAAGAAGGACATATATCATTTTGAGCTTTTGATCATAGGAGTTTTTATTCAAAGGATCTTATATTTAAAGTTGGTATATGCATGTTGTTAGTAAATGCCATTATTTGTTTATCGAAGGCATCTGGGAACAATTCAAAATTCTTTCTTTGTTAACGCATTCTATACACGAGAGACATTCATGACATTGTGTAGAAAGTATTGTATCTTGTCCGCTGAAGTTATATGGGTCTTTGGTAAGATATAAATACTTTTCTGATTTAAATCGTGAGGTGGTTGGAAGTAAGAGTTAGTATTGGAAGCCTACATTGCTTGAAAATGATAGTATTGGATTATCGATGCCTTTTTTTATTGGAATCATCAAAAGGTTGGAAGTGAGAGGTGATGGGGCTTGAATTAGCAATGTAAGGAGATGTCTTTGTGAATTTTGTGTTTGAGGTGAAGAATATCACATAGGATTAGGGTGATACATCTTTCATCCTTGTACCTTAAAGTTATTTTCATTGAATCATGAAATTTTTTTTTTTTTTTTGTAAGTAAGTAAAATATATTAAGTGCTTCTCAGAAGCAAAATATCATAGCAAAATACAAGATGTTCGAACTGAAGAGAAAAGGACTACCCCAACAGAGGGGAAACCATTCCATGTTCCCAGAATCACCAAACTGTTTAGTGTTACTATTGTCTATTGAAAATATAAGAGTTATTCCTAAATACTCCGCCAAAACTGGAAGGAAGTTGACAGAAATACACCTGACACCCTGCGACATAACTGACATGCTAGACACCCGGAGAGTGATTGGGCCACATGGGATGGAGGTCTCCTGTCTAGGGCTCCTCCTCTATGTAAGTAATTTGGTCAGCCCAATTCTTGTCGCCCTCCCCGTCATCCGCTGTGTGATCAGCTTTGCTGCCTGAGTTTGCGCCCGTATCTTCTTCCTTCTTTGCATCTGCAGCTGCTTCCTCTGGCACGTTCGGTTCCTACATTGGAGAGTCCTCAGTTTGTCTAGAGGTAAGGGAGTCCTGCAGGGAGGTGAGGGTCCTAAGGAAGAGGTCGACCTTGACGTCCGTTTCCTGGAGATGGAAGTTGAGGTCTTCCACGCCCTGGCGAATACCAAAGACCAGATCATAGAGAGTCGCTAGGCTATCCCAAAGCTGCGCAGAGGTGAAAGAGTCACGGGGAAGAGGCCCATCCCCTCAAGAGGTCTGTGGAGGGTCGGGCTCAGGGGAAAAGGGAAGAACCGGAGGGTCGCAAGGGCGGCGAGGGGGGGGACTGACAGTTCGGGTCACCAGCGCCCTCGAATTGGATTGCTCATGCACCATGCGACGAGAGGTAATTGAGAGATGGCCAGACTGACTACAAGAGGAGGAGCTCAAAGAGGACGATTCAGAGTGGGAGATGGAGGGACGTTGAGGCTTCCGAGGCAAGCCTCACCTTGGCCTCCCCCGTGGACGCGTCATGGTCCAACAGAAACTGTAGGCAGAAGTGATACGGTGAACACTGCGGGAGCAGATAGAGGTGGAGGATACAGAGCCGAGCTTATGCCAATGCCACTGCAGAGCAAGCTCTGCTAGCGGCCAACTACAACAAACAAAACACATTGTAATCAACTGCATGCTATGAAGCCAAAACAGAGGAGCAACTGCGTTAATGGGCGCATTAAAACCCATTCGTATCGAATTTACAGTGCAATTAAATGCCGGGGGGGAGGCACGAGCCTTTCATGTGCCCCCACATCCTGTATCCCGTCACCCTCCTCCATCGACTGCCACGTAGACCACACTATCACCCCATCCGGGGGAATCGTGAAAATATTTGAACAGACAATGAAAATGTCTTTAGATTCCATAGAGGGATCTAAAGATGGAATTGTCTTCTAATTCCTAAAGAACATGTTTGATGATCTTGAATCATAGATGAAATAACATATGATAAAAAAATCATTTATTAAGTAGATGTTGGATACATATGTCAAATATTGGGACCAACATACTAGGAGTAGAAATAATAAGGCATACAAAAATTGTTAAAAAAATGGTACTTACAATATTTGGAAAACATAAGGGGCTATTTAATTTGTAAATATATTGAAAGAGTGCATTAAAAATAGAATTTTGAAACGTAAAAATGAAATAGGAAATATTCTTTAATATACCATGAACACATGTGCTATTCCATAGGTTTAATAAGTAAATTCCCTATGAATTAAATTGGGTTTGTAGAGAATCAAGGCTTTATTTTCACATGCACAATAGAAGATGCCCATTGTGCATTCCCCTATATCATTTGGGATTAGAGATAGGAAAAACTATAGTAGGAATCTATGATGCCAATTAGAATTTATCATGTTAGGTGGATGATCTAGATTTTATGAGGAGAACGAAATGAATACATATTATTAAAAGATGCTTAACATAGAATAATAGAGATACAGTGAAACTGGTTTTCTATTCAATAAGGAAATAAGTTGAAACTGTAAAATGCAGTGGAAAACAAGCTTGTCGGAATGGTAGCGTCTTATCTCTAAGAAGAGATGTTGCGGTTGCGCTCATTTGCAAGAAGATGATTACAATGAGGTTCTAAAGGCCTTTTTACAATAAACATGAATGTAAAAAACCCTAGAAATCCAAAAACCTAACCCTAGGAGGTGAAGCACCAAAATTCATGTGGTCCCCGTTTGGGTAAGTTAGTACATCAACTTCCTGGGGTTGTAACTTTTGCATACGATCTTTGTTTTAGGCACACGATAGTCCGTTGGAAAGGTATCATCAAGGAGATTCATTTTTTAGGCGCACGATAGTCCGTTGGAAAGGTATCATCAAGGAGATTCATTTTTTGGGCTCAATCAGAGCCTTCAACTATCATTGAGAATATCTATCCCAAAAAACCTTCATTTAGGTTCTCAAAATGGCCCCGGAAGTTAAAAACCGCTAAAAATAGTAAATTGCCAAAATTGCCAAAAAACTATTTTGAGCAATTTTGAAAAGGTGGGTGGCCACCGATATCCACCTGGATCAATCCTTCCTCCTTAGGAAGCAATTATAGTCTCCATTTTGTTGATTTCCCCCATCATATGAGGAAATTTTTGTTGAATTTGGCCCCGGGTGAGCCACTTTCCTTAGTGTAGGAGTTGCCCTGCTTTGACGACTCGATAAAGATGGATCCTTTGTTGTTGAGTGCCCTTGATCTGTGTGTCCACAATATGATCACTAGATGCCTGTTGCATCTAGTCAAGGTTGAGCTCTGTTGGTGTCAACTGCTCTGCTATCTCTGAGGTGTCTAATAATGGTGGGAAATGTGGTCGAAGGAGAGCCACGTTAAAGACTGGGTGCAGGCTTAGGAAAGGGGGAATGTTGAGCTCAAAATCATGGTCACCCACAACCTTGGTGATGTGCATGACCCATAACTGAGTGGGCGAAGCTTCCGATGGGGCCCTGTAAAGCGTTCTTTCTACAAGTGCAACCAAATTTTCTCTCCCAACTGAAACTTATGTGGCACCCGATGTTGATCATGGCGCTATGTGTACTTGGCATTAGAATTCTATAGAATATCCTGAACCTGTTTGTGGATGTGCTGGATCCACTCAATGAACCGGGTGGCTTTGTTAGCTTCTAGTGGAGCGGGGGATGAGTCGATCGAGGTGGTCACCAAGGGTAGTGCAACATCCATGGGGTCGAATGGTTGGAATCCCAACCCCACCTGAAAGGGGTTGTGTCTAGTTGAGCTATGTAGGGCTTGTTTGTAGCTATGATGGACATAGGGAAGACTCTCATCCCATGTGTGGGGTTTTTTTAAATTGTACATGCGCAGGATATGTATGATCATCTAATTGACGACCTCAGTTTGGCCATTTGTCTGGGTGTGGAAGCCAGTGGATTTGGTGAGCTTGGTATCTAGCAGTGACCGGAGGCTCGAACAGAATGTGTTGAGGATTCGACTGTCACGTTCTGATATAATGGTTTGTGGGATCCCAAAATGTACACATACTCATTCAAAGAAGAGCTTGGCAGTGGCTTCTGTTGTGATGTTATTCTTACAGGCACATAGAATCACCATCTTGGAAAAGCGATCAAAAACCACAAAAATACAGTCATTTCCCCTCTTGGTGGATGGGAGGCCCAACATGTAGTCCATTGATATGGATTCCCACGGCCTGTCAGGAGTAGGCAGAGGGGTGTGCAGGCCCTGTTTCTTAGTGGTTGTTTTGGAAATAGTGCAGGCAGTGCAAGACTTGATATACTAGCCGACATCCTGTCGAAGTTTCGGTCAGTATAAATGTTTCTGCAACACTTCCATTGTCTTTTCGACGCCAAAGTGTCATGCCACCTTACTGTAGTGAGCTTCCCAAATCAGCTTCACTTGCTTGGTTGATGGAACACAAAGATGGGCCAGACGACACAACAACCTGTCTTGAAGATGGAAATTAGCGACCACCGAGTTGGCGCCCAACATTTGGTAGGTGGTGGAGAAGTCAGGGTTTGTCTCGTAAAGGTGGAGCCATCCAGAGGTCTCATGGCTGTAAGAGTCTAGCACTGTGGTGAGTGTCATGACTGGAGGTCGGTTGAGGAAATCAAAAACTCAGTTGGTACTTCCTGTTTTATACTTGATGTTGAGGTGGAACTATTGTAAGTATGTGGAAGACTTCTGCTGGTGGTCATTCTGCAATTTTCCTTGGGTCTACATGAACTGTAGTGGCTTGTGATCAGTGTGGATGATTGTCTCCTTCCCAAGAATGTAATGTCTCCACTGGCAGCATGCTTGCACGAAGGAGTACATTTCTTTGTCCTAAGTAGGGTACTTATAGACAACATCTGATAGTGTCTCACTATGATATTCCACGGGGTGGCTGTGTTGACTGAGAACGATGCCCACAACATAGTTTGAAGCATCTATCTCTATTTCAAAGGGATGTTGTATGTCCGGTAATGAAAGTACTAGGGATGAGAACAAACACTTCTTCAAGTCATTGAGGGTTTGTTGTTGGGATAGGCCCCACACAAATTTTTCCTTACCACCACCCCTGGTTACTTGGTTGAGGGCCCATGCAATATGAGAGAATCCTAACATGAACCTGCGATAGAAATTGGCGAGTCCCAAGAAGTTCTGAAGTTCAGTGAGTGTGGTTGGGGATGGTCAGTCATGGATGACCTGGATCTTGGATAGATCCACATGCACCCCATGTCGATCAACGATTTAGCCTAAGTAATGGACATTGTCCATGCCGAAGGAGCCTTTTTCCAAGTTTTCATATAGTTTGTGATGTCACAAGGTGTGCAAAACTTGTTGAATATGCTGCAAGTGTTCCACCCAAGTCTTGCTATAGATGAGGATGTCATCGAGATACACCATTGCAAAAGTATTGGTGAAAGGTTGTAGGATATCATCCATCATCCTCATAAAAGTTGTTGGAGTATTTGTTAAACCAAAGGGCATGACCAACCATTCAAAAAGACCTTCTTTTGACTTGAAGGCGGTCTTCCATACATTGGTTTGTTCTATTGGGACCTGGTGGTAGCTAGACTTCAGATCAATTTTACTGAAGTATTTGGCCCCCGTGCGCTGATCAAGGAGGTCGTCGATTCAGGGAATCAGGTATCGGTTTCCGAATGTGATTTTATACAGGTTCCGGTAATCAATGCAGAGTCGCCAGGTCCCGTCTTTCCTCTGTACGAGCACGATTGGGCTCCCACAAGGTGATTAGCTGGGATGTATGTGCCCCTTGTGGAGAAGTTCTTGGATCTTCCACTTGTTCTCGTTTTCTAATGGAGAGCGATGGTAGACTGGTCCATTGGGTAAGGTTGCGCCTGGGGTCAAATCGATGGGATGCTTGACCTTACAGTGTAGAGGTACCCTAATAGAAGAGGAGAATATGCCTGATTATTCTTCCACGGCCTTATCAACTTTCTTCTATTGTGTGGACAGATTGGCCTAGGAGGCCTTGGATGTGGCTGCGATCTTTCGCTCACTCTAAGAGTGAATCACGAAGAAGATAAATTTCCTGGTATGAGAGATGACCTTCCTGCATTGCTTGACATATATCAAGGAAATATCACTTGGAGGGACTGTCTCGGGTATTCTGTACAATTTCCTGTTCAAAGTAATAATAACACTACAAGGCCTGGACTCATATACAATATGATGTTTCCATAAATAAGGTTGGCCCAAAAGAACATTACAAACTTCGAGAGGAGAAACATCACAAAATACATCATCTGTGAAGGGCTTGATGTCGTACGAGAGTCGACACTGTTGGCTGACGCAGAGATCGCTTCCTTGCCAGATCCATCCAATGGTGTAGGGTTGTGGATGTGGCGTTGTCGTCAGGGCCAACTGCTTGATGACATTTGCTGAGATGAGGTTATTTTGGCTACCTCTATCAACGATGAAGTGCAACGGGGTGCCCTTTAACCACATCTATGAATGGAAGAGGTGCTCGCCTTCTTCTGGCTTGTCTAGTTCACCAGGCTAGAGCTTGGTGGTAGCAACAGTGGCACTCGGTTCTTTATCAATGATCTGTCTTCCCCTTTCTGGTTCTGACTCAGACTCAGAACCCACATCTGATTCATAGGCTTTCACTTTTGCCACTAGCGACTGCTTTGAGCGGTAGTCAACAGTGTTATGCCAAGGTATCTTATGGAAGTCGCACCACTTCCCGGTATCTTTCTTTGTCTTTTCGGTGTCCTTTGCTTGTGGCTTGGAACGGTTGTCTTGATAGTGTCCATATTTTCTTTGACCTTTGTTCTGTGGGTTCGGGCTGCTCCTTCATGGATTTTTCTGTGAGGGGTTCCCAGGCCCAAATTGCCACGTCTTTTGTTTGAGATTCTATTCGATTTTGACAACATATCGATAGGCCGTGCCCAAGGACAAGATGTCTAGAAATTCCATTTTGGTATGGATGTATCTACTTGAGAACCAGATGTCACTCTGAATCTTTGATACCTAGCTTAGTGCGCAAGGTATGGATGATATTTGTGAACTCTAGCACTGCTAGGTCTCTTTCTTGTCACAGTCTGGTCCATTTGGTATACAAATCGTCATAAATTTCGGCAGGGTAGTATTGTTCCTTAATAGCATCCCTGAAGAATTCCTAGGTGGTCGTGACTATAAACAATGAGTGTTCCTCTATTTCCTTTTGCTCACAGAAAGTTTCCCACCAACCTTTGACATGGGGAATGACTTTGAGGAGTGAAAAAATAATCTTTTCTTTATTCGAAAAGTTATGGACAGAAAAATACCCTTCTAGTATATTCAAAAACTTGGCTACAACATTTGTGTCTATTTGACCTTCAAATATAGGAATATCGAAGTTGATTTGTACCTTGAAGGGGGCGGCGCCTCTGCTCGAGGAAGATGTGTCGCCTGTTGGTAGTTTCCAAAGGATTTGTGTGAAACTATCCATCAACTTGTCCCTTTGTTCCGTGAGGGCTTCCTCAAGAAACATTTTGAAAGGATCTATTGTCCTGTCATATTTTCTTTTCTTTCCATGAGAAGTTTCTTAGGCGTGCGAGAGATTTTGTCCTCAAGAGAAACAAGCTCCAAACCCAATTCTTTGTATCCTAACCTCGTTGGGGACATGCATTAAGATGACAAGGAGCAGACCGCTCTGATACCACTGATCCAGATTTTATGAGCATAAAGAAATGAATACAGATTATTAAAATATGCTTAACACAGAATAACATAGATACAGTAAAACTGGTTTTCTATTCAATAAGGAAATAAGTTGAAACTGTAAAATGCAGTGGAAAACAAGCTTGCTTGAATGGTGGTGACTTATCTTTGAGAAGAGATGTGACGACTATGCTCATTCAAAAAAATATGATTACAATGAGGCTCTGAAGGCCTTTTTACAATAAACAGGATGTCAAAAACCCTAGACATCCAAAAACCTAACCCTAGGAGATGAAGTGCCAAAAGTCATGTGGGCCCCATTTGGGTAAGTAACTTTTTCATATGATCTCTGTTTTAGGCGCAAGATAGCCCATTGGAAAGGTATCATTGAGGAGATTCATTTTGGGGGCTCAATCAAAACCCTTTTCTATAATTGAGAATCTTGATCTCGAAAAACCTTCATTTAGGCCCCTCAAAATGGCCCCGGAAGTTAAAAACCGCTAAAAATAGTAAATTGCCAAAATTGTCAGAAAATTGTTTTGAGCAAGTTGGAAAAGGTGGGTGGCCATTGATATCCACTTGGATCAGTGGAACACAACAACATAAATTATTTATAGAGGTGGAATAATGGTAATAATGAAATAATTGTAGGAACTATGAATGAGGGTTAAGGACTTGGAAACTATATAGAGGTGAGAATTAGGAAGTTGATTATGAACTCAAACCACAAAAAAATGATGAGAATAATGAAACATGGGGATTTGACTCAATAAACCTATGGCACACCACGTTCATTCATGGGATAATAAATAATACTCCTAATTTAATTTTTTTCTCCCCAAAACAATTTGTGGTACTCCCTCCTTGTACACCTTTCAAATTAGAAAAACCCCATACTTTTAATAGATATCATAGATATCCGATGTTTCATCAAAACTTTCTTATCCCTTTCAATTTATGTATATCTAGTAGCAGTATAAAGAGGAGAGAACATTATGTGTACATGTACGAAAGAAGATGAAAAAAAATACCAAAAGAAGAGAATTGGTTGAGAGATTTGTTCTTCATTATGCAATGCCAATATGGATTTTAGTGTAGTAATACCATGATATATTGTGGCAGTGTTGACAATATGGTTACTTCATAGATGGTTGAAAATTTGGGATTAAAATAACTTAAGAATTCCCAACCATATATGTTGTTTTGGTTCTATTCATCACGTTTTCCCTGTAGGTGAAAAGGAGTCAATGATGGGGGGAATATTTGTGAGGATCAATGAGAACCCTGCTTTGTTTTTATATAGGTGGTAGTTCTAATGCACCTCCTATGGTAAAGAAGTTGGAGAATATGGTTTCTACAACTATGGGAGAGAATATGGGATTAAAAAAACTTAAGCATCCTCATCCATATAAGTTTGTTTTGGTTGTTTTATTTGTTTTTTCTCACATGAGAAAATGATTCAATGTTGAGGGGAATATTTGTGGGGCTCAAAGAGAACTCTCCTTTGTTTTTATATAGGTACCATACTTTTTATATAAGTTGTTCTTGTTTTGTTGATCTATTTTTCATTGGAGGAGGATAAAATGAGTCAATAATGAAGGGAATTTTTGTGAGATCAAAGAACACCGTCCTTTAGTTTTATATATGTTTTGTGAGAATGATGTACAAAAAAAATATGATATAGGGTAACAATGAAGGGAATTTTTGTGGGATCAAAGAACACTGTCCTTTAGTTTTATATATGTTTTGTGAGAATGATGTACAAACAAAATATGATATAGGGTTTGCAGAACTTCATGAACAATTTGAAGGAATAGTACTTGATCATTCGAAATGGTTTGAATAACATGACCTACTAAAAGTCCCACATAACATTTGCTCAAGAAAAAAATATAAAAGCAATGTGATATTTGGGTAGTTCTCTATGCATCTTTTCAAAAATATAGGTCAAAATAACGATTATTGAAGACATTTAAATTATTATATCTCAAAGGAATTTATAGATTCCCATGAAATATTTAAATGAAAAATGGTTTCGTTTTCTCTCATGATGTGGGATTTCTCTCATGAGCTGGGATATAGATCCTGTGCAAATGGAATAGTAGTTAATTCTTTGATGTAGAAGGAAAATAAAGCTAGTCAATGCTTAGTTCTCATAGTCATAACACTTATGAAGAACAAATGGAAAAATAACATAAAAAAAAGAATAAGGAAGGAAGGGAAATAGTGGGTAGATTTTACTTACAAAATTATGGAGGGAAAAAATATTTCATGATTTGAACCCCTCTATTTATGAAGAAAACTCTTTTTATGTTTTGTCCAAACCGAACCAATGAATGGTCACCCCAATAACCTAATTATCCTAACTATTTTTAATTTCATAATGAATTAGAAGAAACATATATAACTTTATCTACTTAGGTTTTAGTATATTATTGAAGTGGTATGACTATGATCTACAAAATTATCTTGGATTTTAGATATGATGGCAAGAAAATCTTTACAAAATGCTTTTTCTCCTCAATAACAAATCATGTTAGCTAATTATTAAATTTGACATTATAAAAATAAATAAGGTTATCAAACTCCATCATTAAAACAACTTTGATATTGATGAAATTATATTTGAACTCTTCCCTTTTCTTCTATATAAATGTTGGACCTTCTAGTTTTTTATGAGTTAAAATATTTTGAGGAAAAACTAAGATTTATTATGTTCAATTTCACAACAAGCCATAATTGTTTTAGTTATTATTCTACCCCAATCTATCTATATGTCTGAGAGTTTGTTATAAAAAAGGAGGTTATCATTTTATCTCAAGCGACAATTTATATTTTAATTTTCTTAATAAAGGTGACTACATAAGTTTCACAAAATCCTTCATGTTCCTAATGTTCAGACTCTAATATTTATTTGAGTACAAGAATCCCCTATCTAGAATAAAGGTACTATTTGTGGCTTCTTAAATATCTAAAAACAAGGTCATCATCTTCTCTACATTACTTGACACAATGTTTCTCACTCTAGAAAACAATCTTGTGTTTATCTAAATTTATTGGACCTCCCTAAATGGCATTCATAAATATATTCAGGAACTTGGGTAGAGAGGGGTTCTTTAAACAAGGAGTTAGGGGTCAACACCCTCTCTAGTTATGCCACTTTATTTCTCAAAACTTGCATCTTCTCTTCCTGCTCATTGACCACATGCTTTGAAATCTTAGTAGTAGCCTTGTGCATCCTCAAAGAACAAGAATATTTGATACCTTTAACATCAAAATTAACATAGTTCTTTTCAACTATTTTCCCCTTTAATATTCACTCTAGACACCTACAACTTAGTTTGTTTATCATAATTACAATGGTGCATGGTGAAAGAAACATCTTAAAAAATGGGCATATCTTGCTACACCATTTCAGTTCCCACTATTTTAACATTATATACTAGGGATGATACCCCTAAAATATATTCAACTAGGTCATCAAAAACCTCAATATTTCCATTATCAACTTGTTCTTCAACGCTTCCCTTAGATAATACTTCTTATTCACTATTTACAATTATTTTTCCCATAGAATTCAAAGGGATGGTGCATTATTTCTCTCTCATATACATTTTAGGATCATCTTCATCATCACCATTTCTACAAAATTCATTAGCCTTACTTTTACACCTACCTCTAGATGGAGAAGAGATAGTGATATGGGTTGACGATAGAAATTTTTTGAGGGAAACCTGCCATGTAGCCCTGGTTTAGAAATACAAATTGGTTTCCATGTCTAATGGTGTTTTTTAGTGGAAACCTTATATTTTTCATTTTCCTCTAGGACCATTTCCCATCTCTTCTTAATTTCTACATTGGAGTTTGAATTAATGATCATATAGGATCATTAAGAGAGGGTGAGATTCTTCAGCCGACAAATAGGGCCCAACCCTTGTATTTTTTTTTTATGTTATCAAAATTTTATTTAATATAAACATCCTTTTTATATCTTCCTCCCTCCTTGAAAACCTCAAACTTCAGAATTAATCACTTAGAATAGACAAAAGACAACAAATGCATCCTATACTACTTCTCTGGATCATACCCTAGAACAAAACTATCCTCTCTCATTTTAAATGAATGCATAACTCAGGACTTGTTGATAAAAAATATAATATCTTTCACAAATACTCCAGAAAATCTAAAAGTCATAGAAATGAAATTATTTTCCTTCTTATGGTGAAGAAAATTACCTCATTTCATTTATTGTTTTCCAACATTGTTGATACAAAATGATACCAAACAAATTTAGGAAAATACAAAGGGTTTCCATCAAAACCATATATTATAATATAGGTGGAATTATTCTCACTAAAAAACTTTACCTTCTATGTTAAAATAATTCTCACTTTGGATGTAAGGCATGAGGCTCCCTTCCCAGGATTCTGTATTTCACTTTCCTCACAAAAGAGTCTTGAATTTCATAAAAGTAGAATTAGGTCTTGTAATTCCAACACAAAGGATCATAACTGTATGAGCTCAATTTTTTGGTCCAAGCAATAAAACCAAAGAGAGATAAAGCCGCTAAACTATAGGACAAATAAGCTTCTCCGGACCATACAAATGCATGGTGAGCCCATGCAAAAGGTTTGGTTAATATATGCCAGATACCACCGAAGATACAAATGGAACCTAACCATACATGTACTCCAATTACATCTTCTAGATTGTCCACGCTAACGATCCATCCTTCTCCTCCGAAAGGAGATTTCAGTAAATAACCAAATATAGCACTAGGGTTAAGAGTCGGGTTCGTAATTTTTCTTACATCTCCACCGCCGAGAGCCCAAGTATCATATACACCTCCAAAATACAAAGCCTTGAGCACTGAAATAAAAGCACCAACAACTAGCAAGATTAGGTGAATACCCAAGATTGTGGTCATTTTGTTTCTATCTTTCCATACATAGCCAAAGAATGGAAAATATTCTTCTAAAGTTTCAGGTCCTATGAGTGCATGATATATACCACCAAAACCTAAAACCGCAGAATAAATTAAGTGAAGTACCCCATATACAAAATATGGAAAAGTGTCCACGATTTCCCCACCAGGACTGACTCCCCATCCTAGAGTAGCTAGATGGGGAAGTAGAATAAATCCTTTTTCATACATAGGCTTTTTCGATACGAAATGAGCCACTTCGAATAGGTTCATTGCTCCGGCCCAGAATACAATTAATCCAGCATGAGCCACGTGAGCCCCAAGCAATTTACCAGACAAATTGATAAGTCAGGCATTACCGGCCCACCAAGCGAAACCGGTGATTTCTTGATCACGACCAGCTAAAGCTATAGTTCCATTAAAGAGCGTTTCCACGGGGTAGGACCTCCTCACGGAATATAAGGTTTTCATGAGGCTGATCTTGAGCCGCCATCCAAGGACAAATACCTTCGTTCAGGAGAATATTTTTAGTGTAGAAAGTCTCAGATTCAGGATCTTCTGCTGCATGGATCTCCTGGGAAACAAAACCATAGGCATGGAAGTTTAGAGCTAGACCAACTACTCCAATGGCACTCATCCATGAACCGGTTGCTGGCACAAATAACATGAAGAAATGTAACCAAAGTTTATTAGAAAAAGCAACCCGAAAAATCTGGGACCAGAAGCAGTTAGCAATGACCGTGGAATATGTCTCTTCAACTTGAGTCAGGTTAAAAGCATGGAATGTATTTGCACCATCACCATCTTCAAATAAAGTATTTTCCATGGTAGCACCATGAATAGCACATAGAAGGGCAACACCCAATACTTCGACAACTCCCATCATATGAAATGGATTCAAGGTTCAATTATGAAAACCTTGAAAGAAGAGGATAAACCAAAAAATAGCTGCTACACCAAAACTAGGTGCGGAAATTCAACTGGACTGACCCAATGGATAGATCAAAAATACAGGAACAAAGACAACGATTGGAGCAGAGAATGCAATTGCATTATAAGGTCGCAATTGTATAGATTATTTGAATACTAAGTTACATTTACGTACGATCAATCACAATATTGGCCTTCTTAGAACCATGATGAACACAAGTGATTAGTTGTTATAGGTCCTATTTCTCAATAGAGAATTAATAAGTGCTAATGGGAAATATTCGACTCGACGAAATTAGTAGTATTATACGAAAATAGATCGAACAATATAACAACAAAGTAAGAGTTGGTAATCTTGGCACCGTACTTCAAGTAGGATATGGCA
Organism: Picea engelmannii; assembly: GCA_009831015.1. NCBI lineage: Eukaryota > Viridiplantae > Streptophyta > Pinopsida > Pinales > Pinaceae > Picea > Picea engelmannii. The sequence continues at coordinate 155,236 of ML785851.1, forward strand.
TTGCTCGTATTCATGGTCTTAATGAAGTAATGGCAGGGGAATTAGTTGAATTTGGAGATGGTACAATAGGCATTGCCCTAAATTTGGGATCGGATAATGTTGGAGCTGTATTAATGGGCGATGGCTTGATGATACAAGAAGGCAGTTTCGTGAGAGAAATGGAAAAATTGCTCAGATACCAGTAAGTGATGCGTATTTGGGTCGTGTTGTAAATTCTCTAGCCCAACCCATTGATGGCAAGGGTCAAATTTAAGCTTTCGAATTTTGACTGATTGAATCTCCCACTCCAGGTATTATATCAAGACGTTCCGTATATGAACCCCTTCAAACGAGGCTTATTTCTATTGATTCTATGATTCCTATAGGACGTGGTCAACGAGAATTAATTATTGGGGACAGACAGACCAACAAGACAACAGTAGCTATAGATACTATTCCTAATCAAAAGAGTCAAAATGTCATCTATGTCTATGTAGCAATTGGTCAAAAAGATTCTTCCGTGGCTCAGGTAGTTAATACATTCTGAGAACGTGGCGCAATGGAATATACCATTGTGGTAGTGGAAACTGCGGATTCTCCCACTACATTACAATATCTCGCTCCTTATACAGGGGCAACTTTGGTTGAATACTTCATGTATAAGAAAAAACATACATCAATCATTTATGATGATCTCTCCAAATAGGCACAAGCTTATCGACAAATGTCTCTTCTATTAAGAAGACCACTTGGTCGAGAAGCTTATCCGGGAGATGTTTTCTATTTGCATTCCCATCTCTCGGAAAGAGCAGCTAAATTCAGTTTCTAGTTAGGTGAGGGGAGTGTTACTGCTCTACCAATAGTTGAGACTCAAGCTGGAGTTGTTTCATCTTATATTCCCACTAATGCAATTTCCATTACCGATGGACAAATATTTTTATCGGCCGATCTATTCAATGCCAAAATCCAACCTGCTAGTAATGTGGGTATTTCCGTATCTAGAGAGGGATCCACAACTCAGATAAAAGCTATGAAAAAGGTAGCTGGAAAATCAAAATTAGAGTTAGCTCAATTTGTAGAGTTGGAAGCTTTTGCACAATTTTCTTCCGATCTTGATAAAGCTACCCAAGATCAGTTGGCAAGGAGTCAACGATTACGTGAGTTGCTCAAACAATCTCAGTCGGCTCCTTTGAAATTTGAAGAACAAATAGCTACTATTTATACCGGAACGAATGGATACCTGGATATATTAGAGATAGCACGCGTGAGAAAATTTCTCATTCAGTTACACGAGTATTTGATAGAGAATAAACCTCAGTTCAGATAAATTATACGTTCTTCTGGTACATTTACAGAAGAAGCAAAAGCCCTTCTGGAAGAGGCTCTTAAGGAACATACTGAACTTTTTGTACTTCAAGAACAAAAGTGAATATTTGATCATTTGGTGGGATCATTCGGAACAGGAAAAAGAGCTGAAGAATTTGTTCCAATACATTGCACAACAATTTAGAACAATTGAAGAGTATTACGTCAACACCATACTGAATTGTCACATTCTTGAAATTTTTATTAAAGACCAAAGAAGAAATAAAATAGGAGGACATGTAAATTTTTCTGGTCCTCTAGAACTCTAGCAACTACTATGAAACTTCATTGGAAACAAAAGTTTTCCAATCAAATAAATCCTCCTTGTGTAGGGCAAAAAAAATGATAAAAACCACTTACCTATACATGTAAATCATAGAGTTAGGTCTAGGTAGATAAGTGAACAACCATGCCATTAATTGTAGGGGTTGAGCAAATAAGGGATGACAACCTAGTATATATTTAGAGCTTATGTTTTGGTTGTGCAAACCATTTGTTTAAAATAAAAAAACCATCACCATGTGAACATGGGAAAGTATCACCCCTTAGAAATTTCAAATATATTAGTGGAATCTAGGAGTTGCAACATTTTCATAAAAATGGCATGAGTAATTGACATCCATATCTTTCCTTCTATATGTAATCTCAACACCTTGTACTTACAATTTAACCTTCCACACAATTAAATTACTTCTCACGGATAACATACCTCTATTACACAACCAACACTTACTAACCTTGAAGCCCAAACCATATTTTTCCTTTGCTCTTCATCTTAAAATCCAAAATACCATATGTATGTTCTTCACTTATGAAAGGATTTGTCCCCTTGAACCAAGGAATTGATGGTATCACCAAAAAAAAATTCAATTTTCCTTTTGGGAGGCATATCTTGGTTGTGTTACCTATATATAAGTACTACCTTCCCACCTTAATAAGTTCTAGCACTCCTTGACATATTCTAGAGTAGCACCAACCTTGAAAGATCGAGGTGATAGGTGGTGGAAATTAAGTGAAACATTTATTACCATTGATTTCATTTGTACAAGTTTAATGGATGGATGATGTGTATCATCGAGTGAGAACAATGATAATTTTAAATTTAACCATAAATCATGTAGGTGGAGGTAGATAGTGGATGGATGAAAATGACATATATCCATGCTTTGCATCCGTAGGTGATGCAAAAGTGCAAGACACAATGACCAACCTAATAAGGTATGTGGTGGAGGGGAGGTGTATGTAATGGAAAAGTGGAGAGGGTTCCATGCAGATGGATCATGACATGTATTGCTACAAAGTGCAGAGGTGTAAGATGATGAAGGGTTTATGGGATGTGGCAGTAAGATGCACAGTGGTAGGGAGGTAGAGATCCTCCCTTAGAACTTCACTTTCCACCTCCACGCAGCGATGCAAAATGTAGAGAGAGGAATATGTAAAAGAGTGGTAAGAAGCTTAAACCACATAAGAAATACATGCAATGTATGTAACACAACAATAAAAAAGTGATGTTTTCGTAAGAAGGGATTGTGCAATTTCCAATTCTAGTCCAAAATGCAAGTTTTCTTCTTATGAAGACAACTTCAACATTTTGTAATATCACCGTCTATCCTTTTGGTCCTTAGAAGTGAATATATTATATGCTAAAAGCATAAGAAGTAAGGAAAACACATCAATAAGTTTTAAAAGGATAAAGGAAAACACATCAATAAGTTTGAAAAAGATAATGGAATGATGGTAATGAAATTTTGTGTAATGCAATCTGTAGTGAGGATGATAAATATTTTTCAATATGTAGTATAGTATAGCGAGCATAAATGATGCACAAAAATCAAATAATATGGAAACACCTATGTAAATTAATGACGAAAATTTCATGAAAGTAAGTATTTTCATAAATATTGTTATGATGACAATATTTTAAATATGACATATAGTTATAATTAACTAAATTATATAAAGTTATCTATTGTACATTTAGTACACAACAAAATGGAATATTTGTTATAATTTCCTCCAATGAGGTTTATTCACTATAAACCCCTCATATCTTGCTTATATATGTCACTGATTTGTATGTTGTGCATATATTTGCAATCTTTGGTATCAAAGACAATGTCGAGTCAAGTCAGTGAAATATTGCTTCGAGTTCCGTTACTTTTCTTATTGAAAGGATCTCAAAAATCAGATATTGCTTTGAGTTCCGTTACTTTTCTTATTGAAAGGATCTCAAAAATCCGAGGGAGAATGTGTGAGCAAGCCAGTGCAAACTACCGCAAGAATAATAAGGTGGATCTCTTGTAGATCAACATTAATGAAAAGGAAATAAAAAAAAGAACGAAAGGGATCGATATTTTGTTGTAGATATATTTGAGTCCTTGAATGTGTAGAAAATTTTCTCCATGTGGTTGTGTAAAGGACAACGTTAAAGTGTTGGAATATATAATTTCTACTTATTTAATACAATGTATTAAGAAGTAGAGTCAATCTTTACGTGAGTTGTGTGATTTTATTATTAGGAGTTTGTTAGGGAGTTGGATTAATGAGATCCTAGATTTGTGTTTATGATTGAGATATTTGCTCAACTTATCATCCTAGAATTGGAATAAGTTAGATCTGATAACTATCAGTGAGCTCTATATAATGAGCCACAAATATATTGTATAATACAATTCAGGAATCAAGTAATCTAATAGTGTTGTGTTATAATGTCTCTCTCATTTGTTAATTTGGTATCAGAGCCTTGGCCCAGGTTCAATTCCCTCGAGTTACGTCGGAGGGGGGGTGTTGGACTAACTGTCGCACCTATCGTGAACTAGGGGTGTTGGACTAACCGACGCACCTCTCATGGACTAACCTCCATGCTGTGAACATGGGACTAACCGCCCACTCAAGGTGATGTTGTTGATTTGGAAGTTTATTAAAACCTGCGGGTTTTGGTGTAATGGCAAATCTTAACATGGTATCAGAGTTTAGAGTTTTGGTGTAATGGAAAATCTTAACATGATATCAGAGTTTTGAGTTTTGGTGTAATGGAAAATGCAGCTCCTCTCCAAAACTCTTTTTTTTTTAGTTTTGGAGAGGAGTTGCATTTGCTGAGTAAAGGAGCCGTAAAGTGAGAGGCTACTATTGTTGGAGTTTGTTCTTGTTCACGCCATTACATGGAGGTGTTATAGAGAAATGAAGTGAGGTGTATGTGCTCATTCCGTCGGACTCATACATCCTCCAAATTAAGTCACAAAAGTAAGAAAGGGAGATTGAGTTGTGTTTATATTTCCTGTTTGAATGTGTGATGATAGTTATTCAAGTTGTGTGAAGTGGTTGTGTGTCTTGGTCAAGAATGATGATGAGATGTAAATGGACATATGTAATGGGCTTGTAATATCGTGCATATGATTGGTGAGAGTATTGTTGATATTTTGTGTACCTGATTGAATTGTTGTAGGGGGTGCATGATCGGTTGTACCTGACACCCCAGGTTATGGTCCAAGTTGTAATGCTTAGCCATAGGCAAGCTCATTTCCCTAGGTTTGTTGTAAGCCCTATTAGTAAGGCATAAACAGGCATACATGTTGTAGCACAGAAGTGCGTTTGATCACATGATGTGATACTCTCTCATAGGCAGAGAGGTTGTTGTATCAAGTTGTGGAATTAACCACTAGGGTAGGTACGATGGTGGCAGGTGTACTCGTATGCTAGCTTGATGTTGAATCATAGACTTTGGATCTTCGATTCAAGGTGGGGATGTGAGATGGAAGAATCTCAAAGTGTGAGACCAAGTTGTGAGTCTCAGAGTGCGAGGGACCAAGTTACGTTTAAGGGAGAGTTTAACATTGATGAGCTATGTAGTTGAAAACAATTCCTAGAGAACTAGCGGTTACAGCGACATATGACCCATGTATTCCGGTAGATGGGTTGTGTTTTATATGGACATCAATAATTATATGTAGGTACAAGGTGCAAGAGGAAGAAAAAACTAAGTTCAAGGATGAAGCCCATAGTAAAGCAAGCTCAAGTGAAAAATTGAAGCGATGACAGTGATAAAGATATTTAGATAAGTAGTCATTAAGGGAGAGTGTTGGAATATATAATTCCTACTTATCTAATATGATGTATTAAGAAGTAGAGTCAATATCTACGTGAGTTGTGTGATCTTATTATTAGGATTTTGCTAGGAGTTGGATTAATGAGATCCTAGATTCGTGTTTATGGTTGAGATATTTGCTCAACCTGTCATCCTATAATTGGAATAAGTTAGATCTGATAACTATCAGTGAGCTCTATATAATGAGCCACAAATGTATTGTATAATACAATTCAGGAATCAAGTAATCTAATAGTGTTGTGTTATAATGTCTCTCTCATTTGTTAATTGAAAGGCCATGAGAGATGCCAGGTCATGAGCTAATCAGCCTGAGAAGATGCGGGTGAAGAGTTATGTTAATCCATATGAGAAGAGATTTGAGAAGAAATATGTTGGGAAAATAAATGTCAAGGCTAGAGAGAGTGGTTATAGTAGCAATGTCCTTTTTTGATAAAAAAAACACGAGGTCATGGCGACAGAGTTTTGCTCATGGAATGAGAAAATTTGGGTTGTGGATAAATTGTTTGCAGTGTGTGTTGGTTGTGAGAATATGAGATCAAGGCTGATACCTATTCTACATATTTTTTCAGCATCAAGCTAATCTAAGATAATTTCTATGCTAAATTGTAATGCAGGAAAACAATATAGTGAAGCAATACTCTTGAAGAAAATTCCTGACACCTCGTAGTGTGTACAAATGGAAGAGTGGAGAAATGACATTGATTCAACATAGAAGCATATACACTCTTCTCCCATATCTGATTTTCTCCGCCCGAGTAGAAACTTCGTACATGTTCTGCAAGGATCTTCAGGCGATGAAACAGGCCCGGTTTAGAATTGGCAAGGCCATGACTTTGTGTTCAGAAATTCAGCAAATATGATGGAGACGAGAAACATGTGCAATGTTCTCTTTACTTGGCCATATATTTGAAATTAATAAAAATATTCCCATGTTCAAAGTACATCTCTAATGATAAGATCGGTGTTGTTAGATTGAACATCTCAAAAAGGGAAATGGTTTTTCTAGATTTTAATTTCATTTCCTGTCTGACGAAATAAGGGGAAGGAATTTGTATGACAAGTAGGAAAGATAGTCGCCTAAACTTCAAAAAATATTTTTGGCATGTGCAGTTGATCTTAGGCCAAGAAAATCACAAAATCACAATGCTAGTTCAAACAATGAAAAATATGAGATGGATTCATCATCGAATTGGATTTCATTGGGGATGCAGATCTCTTGAAATTAAATAATGGAAATGGGTGGAAGAAGTAAACACATTTTAAAAAGGTCATGTTGTTCAATTTAGTGATGTTGCATTTATCTAAATTGGATCCTTTCCAAACCTCTTGTAAATTTTTGATAACCATGCAATTTTTTTCGGTCAAAATTGACAAATGTTCAAAATTTACTTTGAAGTTGAAACAAACCATTTTAACTATTGGTCTTCCTAAACAGCCCATTGGAAAGCTTGAAGGGGAATTGTGTTGAGTTGTGACAACACATACTTCCTTTAGAGGTTTCTCAAATGTTTGGCTTTTTGTATTCTTGGAAATGCTTGAGATCTCTCCTTAAATGTAGAATCTTGTGATGAGATTCTTGAGATTAATATTCATTTCTCCACAGAGCAATAAAAAATACTATTTCCCCCATTTCATTCTTAGCTACTATGAGTTGTGTTACTATCCTTTCTCTTGTGTGATTGTTTATATTCATTTTTTGTCTCTTTTCATGAATTCTGTTTGGAGGCCTAAATTCCAACAAGTCATAGTTGAGGTCAATGGTGGTCTATGAGAGCAGAGGGAGGATTCACGCACAGAGAAGGCTAGTCATTTTCAAGGGAACCTAGGGTTTGGCGCTTTGTGAGTGAGGAGGAAAAACCATATGAGTTTGGAAGGCTTTTGGACGTTGAGGAGAAAGATCGGTGTGGTGATGGAGTTGGAAGAAGGTTTTCCTCTTGGGTATATTGCTTATCTATGCCAAGTTATACAATTTGGAAGATGCATGCAAAGTGTTTGATGGAATGGCTCAACGAGATGATCATGGACTATTATGATGAGTTGATGGAGGAGGCAGAGTCAGATCTGGCGGTGATGGTGGTAAGTCAAGCATGGAAGCGGAGTGTTGATGAGATTACTTAGATTCGAAGAAATGGAAAAAGTCTCGAATGCTAAATTCGAGGTGGAGTTGACAATACTTTTTTTTATATGTAAATTGGCATATGACTGTATGACTTGGTTAGGAATGTGTACTACAGTTTTGAAATGTCACCGGTAAAGTCTAGACAACCTAGGTATTTAGATATCCATTGTTTGTATCATTAATTAATAACTTTTGGCATTCATTCTCTTTGTTTGAATGCTCTATAAAACCCATCACCATAGCCTGTGAGCAGTGACTTCCCCTTCAACATTGTACTGGGACATAGGCACATATATAAATGTATATGTTTGTTAAGGAATGGGTGATGTTCCTTTTAAGCCTCATAAGTACCAATGTAGCATAGGAACTTATCCTACAATTCCCTTTGACTCCTCTACGAATGACTTTGTGAATAAACAAAGTTTTCATTCTAGGTGGTGAACTATGCATGAAAAAACTTGAAATTTGAATTGCACGGACATTGAATTCTAATTTTCCCTACAACATACATGTTGATGAAGTAGACATGCCATAGAACTATCGGTTATGGATCCTAAGGTATTATAGAAATTTCATTAGAAACCTTGAAGCAACTTCCATAGGAAAAGACTTGAACATGGAGAAGCTTGAAGAGTTGAGATACTTTATCAGGTAGATCCATGAAGAATGTGAGAAATTGAGGAAAAAAATGAATGATATCAAAAAATAACTTTCCAAACACCATGACTCATTCACCACCATGGGGGAAGAATTAGACATGAGGAGATTGCAGCTCTTGCAATTGGAGGATAAATTCATTCACTTGGATAATTGGTAAGAGGAGAGGTTAAGTGAAGTCACTGTTCAACTATAGCGAGATTTTGCAATGAAAGAAGATGCCTTGAACGATCTACAAGCATATTTCCAAGAGAGTAGGAAATCCCCTTCTATTTCCACGGTAGAAGTCAACACCATGACAAATTCAAGCATGGTAAACTCACCTTCCAAGACCCTTCCTCAAGAAACCTTCAATGACTTTGAAAAGCATCGGTTCCAAGCTAATTAGGAAAATGGGACATGTATGATTTCAAAGGGATAGGAAAGTAAGGTCAAGGGATTTTGATCCTTATTATATCTCAAAAGAGGCCCAAGCATGAAGGCCTAGGATTTAATGGACAAGAAGCTAGCACAAGTTTAGCTCAAACTACCTTCATCAAGGAAAGACAAACTGAAAAATAATCCATTCACATGAAGGAAAAGGTAGCTATAAAAGGATTTTGTAGTGCGTCACTCAAATCTTCTTGCATATGAAATGGAACAGGGAAGTAAAGAGATGATTCCACCATCCATAACCACTCCAAATCTTGGGGGACCAAGCAACCAATATTGAAAGCATCATAAAAGAACAAAAAGGTATGGAATAATATCTTTGGTTCTTTTATGTTGTAAGGAAAGAAGTCACAAGGCTAGAAATTGTTGGCACTCTATAAGTTTAAGTATCCAATGTAGGAATTATTTCCAATACAGTAGATTGAGTGGAAATTAGGATGACAAATGTTTGAGGCGTCACCCAAAACTCCATCCCATGTACCGAATAGCCAAAAATAAATCTTGGACAATCAAGGACAAGTGAAAAGAGGATTCGTTTACACTTACATCCGAAGGAGAAAAGTTTGTCCAATGATATACTGCAGTAGTGCATTCCAACTCTATCCATGAGATGGGTAGTAGGCCTATGCCAAAGGTAGCCTCTATTATATTCTTATCTTACATCTTGCAATGGAGGCACCCTTTCTTGGGGATTTGTAGGAGGATGCTTGAAGGTAGAGAAGAATAAGATTGAACGGATTTGAATCTTTTGGGAACCAAAGCTTGGAAATGGGGAGGAGTTATTCGAATTGGATCCTTTTCACACCTATTGTAAATTTTTTAATAAGCATGTAATTGTTTTTTTGGCAAAGTTGAAAAAATCTAAAAAATTTACTTGGAAGTTGAAACAAACCATTGTGCTGGTTGGATTTCCAAGCAATCCCATTAAAAATGAAAGTTGTGGTGAAGAAGCACATCAATGGGGATATCCTAAAATGAAATACTTTTATTCTTGAAATGATTTATCAAACGAAGGACTTTTGAATATAGTAGGTGTTAGCGACAATTCTTGTCTTGGGCTCGAGAATAGCCAGGTCTGCCGATTGCATGGGAAGTGCCCAAGCGTAGCGCAGAAGGATCTCTTTTTTGGTTATGAGTCAAGCGAGCGGGTGAAGTTTTTCTTTCGGCGGTAGAGATCCATCCATAAATCTGATCGACGGTCAATGGGATTTCGGGGCTACCAAGTTGTTCGGGATTTAGCACAAGAGGGAGCATCCATAGTTCAAAACAAACTTGGGTCGTCTGATCCAATTGGGACAGGTGGCAGCCAGTCGGTGTATAGGGTTTAGTGTTTCAGGAGACAAGGAACTTCCCATTCATTACACCTGAAAGTGCCGATCGGAAAAATGCCGAAAGCACCTTTGGAGCCGAGCCCACGGTCCTAGTGCCATGGTCATGTCAAGCGAGCCTGTGAACGAGGGCGGACCCCTTTTAATAATGAATGCTACCTGGGCCATCCATATTAAGGACACACGGCACACATCCGTGCCATGTCGGCATTCAGGAGTTTGAGGGGTAAGCATTCCTCATCACTTCACATCTCGAAACCCCGAACCTTGAAGCACCGGAAGCGCCCAGAATTAGGCCTGTGGTTTTGGCACCTGGTCATAAAGGAATAAGCCTAGAACAGGGGCGCTAATTTTTATCATTTGGCCACTCGGGTCCCAAAGCGCCAAAAGAAATCTCAGTTGTTCATCCTGGAGGAACACGTGGCAACCGTTAGACCCTCCCGGCATTTCGCCCATCATGATTTTGAAAGAGGGAAAGCCTGCTCCTTCCTATCCATGAACCCCGAAACGCCGAAAGCACTCTGGAAGATAGGCGTGGTGTCACGGTCCGTGGTCACTTGAGAGAGTAGAAAGGGCTATACAAAAGGGGCCAAAAGTGCCAAGTTGAGTTTTAGAAGGGGGGCACTGTGTTCTCCAAATGTCAGTTCGATGTGATCTAAACCCCGATGCCATATTGGAATGAATGAAGAAGAGGGAGGTTGGTTGAAACCTCGCCTCACCCATTAATTGTAAGGTATGTAGGTCCTGGATGAAGGTCTACCCAAGACGGTCCTCTGTACTGGTTCTCTCCATGGAAGCCACACCGAGTCCTCGACTCACTAGGGAAGCTTGCGCACGCCAATTCAACATTTAAGGGCTCAGCTACCCCCTGGCGCGAGCCATGCAAAATTAAGGTGGTGTATGACAGAGGAGTGTAGGCCAGACTTGATTGAGAAGACTCCTCATCCCAGAAGTCTAGTAGGCTTCTGTTGGGCAAATGTTTGGGAGTATATATGTTTAGTTTTTATGTTTTTCAAGGAATCAATGGTAGAGAAAAGCTCCCGACTGTAAAGTTTTAGCAGACATTCTAGCTTTCTGGTCATGTATCTGTATGTGAGATTTATTATTTTATAATAGACAATCTTTCTTACTCCATTTAAATTTTCATCTCATGGCGAGAGAGTTCGTGAACGTCTGATTCATGCGAATTATTGCAATTATGTTATGATAAAGGATTTATTTTTGCATTATTGTATTCTCTGCCTTTTCGTGTTTGAATGTAAGAAGATCTTGCGTTTAGATGCCTTCTCCTACAGTCTGTTAGGAACCCGATGTTTACGACAAACCCTTGCATCTTTTTGATATAAGTCTTCCTCCTACTCACCCTTACTGCGACTCACTGTCTGAAGTTTGACTAAGACCTCACTTGCCCTTGCATACCTGACCTAGTTTCAGAGTTGGAACAATATCGTTTTGAGTTTACTTCCATTTGATCACTCTTTTTACACACAAATCGTGACATAAACTGATGGGCGTCGGGCTTTGCTCCTGCTGCAATCCAGGGGTGACTTACGTCGCTAACAGTAGGATTATCTTAGAGTTTTCTTCCTAGTCTCGTAGATATTTTATCGATATCTCACAAGTTTATGAGCTCCCAGATTGATAATTTAAGGTTCATCAATTTAAGTGATTAAATTTCCCAACAATCCCATTTCCATAATATATTTTCAAATTATCCTTTGATGGATGGGTTGATGGATACTAGATATGGTTGTTTCAATGTGGTCACTAATTAGGTTTCTTGTGTTGATAGGGACATGTTAGACAAACATTTTTCCAAGGAAGAGTTTTTTGTTGCATTTTATTCTATGCATAATCGTAAACCTCTAGATATGGATAGTCTACCTTATGATGTTTACAAGGACATGTGGGATACTATTGGTGGTGAATGTTTTCTTTGGCCTCTGAAGTGTTTTTTGGTTATCTGTTCAAAGTTCTCAACCAAGGGATGATCAAGGTTATTTCATAAAACGTTTCCAAGGATTCCATTAGTCGTTTATGAATTATTACTTTTCTCATGATTTATTATAAAATTATGGTTAAGACTTTGGAACTATGAATCCACTCTATGGTTCATCGGGACTAGATAAGATTTATTCAAGGGAGATTCATTCTCGAAACTATGGTTTCTCCATGGGAGGCTATGGAATAGGTAAAAGGGAGTCTGGAAAAAAGACTCTGATCTTGAAAATTGATTTTGAAAAAATATATGATTAGATTGATTGGTATTTTGGTTTTTATATTTTTATTTGTTTGGAATTTGTCCCTCATTGTGTTTCCATGGTAGATACTCTATTCAAGAATGCTTCAACTTTTTTTTTGGTCAACAAGGCCTTATCTCAGATTTATTTTCATAATTATATTCACCAAGTTGTCCTTTGGTCCTTTATTTATATATATTAAATGTAAATGTGCTTGGTTTTTTTGTTGGAGTCCTCCCATGTTTTTGGTCATATTCATGACATTCGTCTCCTAGATGGTTCATAAAAGGTTAACAACCACTTTGTAAATTATCATCTTCTCTTAATTAGAGAAAAAAATGCATTTGTATATGGGGCCCTTGTTTTTCTAGGAACATTTTTCTCTACCTCCGGTGCCATATTTAGTGATCATAAAACTTTTCAGTCCAGGATGGAAGAAAATGTAACTCCACACTTGATGCGTTTGCATTAACTAGATAGATGAATAAATACAAGTAAAATGGTTGCTCGTCTTCCATAATGCATGACTCTTCCCATCACCTATGAATTTTCATATTTACATTAATGTAACAATAAATGAAATTACAAGGATTATGTGTCCAACATTCCCCCCCTAATCCGAAGGGTGGTGTGTGAGTCCAAGCATCATTTTAAACTTCTCAATTTTTTTTTTCCAAGTGTTTTGGTGAAGATGTCTACAATTTACTCATTTTTGGAACAATGTATTAAGTGAATAGTCTTGGACTATACATGATATCGAATCAGGTGGTATTTGTGTTGATGTTCTTAGTTCAATCATGGAATCTCGGGTTCTTGGCCAACTTGACTGCAAAAGTATTGTGAACTAGAAGAGGAGTATAATTCACTTGTTTCTCCTAAAAATATTTAAGTATTTTCCCGAGCCACACAATCTCCTTTGTCGGTTCTACATCTGCCACATATTCTACCTATGTTATGAAATCTGTTGGAACTAGTTCTTTGTGTTGGTTGTGGAGCCTGATTATCTTCCTATTTCATAGGTCTTTGTTTTCAACCATGTTTATACCCCATGAATACTGTACAACCCAGAATACTGTACACCCCTCCATGTGGGGCCTTGGGTCTGGAGGGCTCATCCCACGGGATGGGGGGTCTGGGGGCAAGCGAGCGTCCAAAGGAAATATTGCCTTGTAAATACATATTGTATTTTCATAGTAAATCTAGACCATTTATTATAAGGTCGCAGATGTTGATGGTAGAAGTTATGAAAAGGTTTTTTTCCCTAGAAGGAAACACTGTTTTATGAGGGAATTGTATTGCAGCTGTGTATCATTGCGAATATTGTATTATGAGAGAGGAGACTGTGAGAGAAATAAGAGAAAGTTACAATGAGTGTGTTGTAGGTTGTATCCCTTCATTTGTTGTATAATAAAAAGGATGGAACTCAAAATTTCTCTGGTGGACGTATCCCACACTAGGTGAACCACGTATATATGTGTCCCTATTGTATTGTGTATCTTCTGTGTTTTATTTCTTCATTTGTTTTTATTTTATTGCTTCACAATCCTGTTTATCTAACAGTTTGCGTGATCTCCAGGAGACATCCGTTGATCCAAGACTCATGAGATAGCATGAAGTTGATACCCTATTTTCCTTATCTCCGTCAAAGTCTGAGTCTAAATATCCGATCAAGTTGAAGTTATCCACCTTAGAGTACATGAGTTCAAATTATTGAGTTCCTTTCAAGTATTTTAGAACTCTTTTTTCAACACACCAATGTCCTTCACAAGGCTTTTGCATGAACCTGGAAATAATTCCAACAACAAATGAAATGTCTGTTTTGGTGGTAGTAAGATAGATAAGACATACCACAATCCATCTATCCTTGGTTGCATCCTCAAATTCATTCCCTTCTTTTGATGTGAGTTTCGAATTCTGTTCCATTGGAGTAGAAACACGATTGTACTGAGCCATGCCAACCTTGTCCAACAGTTCTCCAATGTACTTCTTCTGGAAGACGAATATGTACTTTGGATTTTGAATCACTTCGATGCCCAAATAGTAGTGAAGATGTCGCAAATATGTCATATTGAAGCCTTTATTAAACTCTTTGTTTATGGATGCAATGTAGTTCTCATTGTTCCCTATTATAAATAAATCATTTACATATACTACGATATATACAACAAATTTCCCAACTTTCTTGATAAACAAAGTTGCATCATCAAAGATTGAAATGCTTGAAATTCAGTTTCAGAATATGCTCAGTCAACTTTTGATACCATGCTTGTGGTGCTTGTTTCAAGCCATATAAGGATTTTATGAGCTTGCACACATTATGTTCTTGTTCGTTCACAACAAAGCCTTTTGGTTGATACATGAACACATTCTCTTTCAACTCTTCATTCAAGGAAGCAGTCTTCACATCCATTTGATGAATTTTCCATCCATTTTGTGTTGCCATGGAAAATAGAGTGCGGATGGTAGCCCATTTTGTTGTGGGGGAAAAAGTCTCCTCATGATCAACACGTTCTTTCTATGCAAATCCTCTTTCCACGAGCCTTGCTTTGTGCTTGTCAAGTGAGCCATCTGATCTATACTTTTTCTTGAATACCCACTTACAGTGGATTGGTTAGGTTCCAAATGGAGTGTCCACCAACTTCCATGTCTCATTCTTGACGAGAGCATCACATTCCTTCTCCATGGATTCTTTCCATTGATCATGAGAAGTAGCTTCTTTAAGGGAATTTGGTTCAATATTAGTAGATAAATTCAATTCACAATCGTATGAAACATCCATGTCATCTACATCATTTGAGTTTGAATCACCTACATTATCTCCATATTTTTTTGAGGATAATATGGTTCATGTATTCCTCACCTCATCAGGATGAAAAAATTAAATTGTTTTTGTGAGTCATTTTGGTGGACCTTTTTGAGATGGTCTAGTGATCCAGGTGGATATAGGTGGCCACCCACCTATTCCAACTGGCTCCTCTTGACTGTTTTTAGTTGAGACGTTCTTCTGTACTTATTTGTAATTGTGGGTTCTACACTTCCAGGGTTTTATGAATCCCTACACATCTTCCAGGTGGATACTGGTGGCCTCCCACCTAATCCAACTGACCTATTTTGTATGTTTTCATGTCACCACTTATTGTTGTACTTCCAGGGATGTTTTGGGCCCCATTTTTTTTTTGGCTCACCACAGTCAAACTGTAGTCATAGTTAGAGTTTGATAACGTAATTTGTAGTTCTCTAAAAGACCTTTCCAACGGGCTATCACGCACCTAAAATAGAGGTCGTATGCAAAATTTGCAACCTCGAGAAGTTGAGGTACCAACTTACCATAAGGTTAGGGTTTTGGCATTCATGAGTAATGTTAAAAAGGCCTCTGGAGCCTCATTGTAATCATTCTTCTCAGACGAATGCGCGTAACAACCACGTCTCTTCTCAAAGATATCTACCACCATTCGAGCAAGTGTTTCAGTTTCATCATATTTAATTTATTCAATAGAAGATATTGCTCACTGGATATCTCTGTTGTTCTTCATATCTCTGTATTTATTGTATTCATTCTATTAATTAGTTCATTCCGCTCCTAAATCCGGATTAGTGGTATTAGAGCGGTCTTCTCTTCATTTATTTTTCTTCATGCATGTCCCCGACAATATTTGGGTACAAGAAGTTGGGACTCGAACCAACTGAGCCATTACAATATCGATTGCATCGAGCCCAACAAAAACCCAGGGGAGATGAAAAGAAAGATGATGGAGCAGGAGATCCTTTTAAAATGTTTCTTGAGGAAGCCCTTGCGGGACAAAGGAACAAAATGATGGAAAAATTTGCACAGATCCTTCGACGATTGCCCATAGGAGAAGCATCTTCCTAAAGCAGCCATGAAACCCCCTTCAAGGTACAGGTAAATTTTGATATTACATTATTTGAAGGACTGATAGATGCAGATATTCTAGATAAATGGTTGAATTTGCTCGAAGGGTATTTTTTGGTCCACAATTTTTCCATTAGGGAAAATATTACTTTTACACTCCTCAAGGCCCTCCCCCATGTTAAGGATTGGTGGGACACTTCCTTTGAGAAAAGGGACATAGAGGAATCTGCAATATTTGTGTTTTCCCCTACATGGGAATCCTTCTTGGATTCCATTAAAGAACAATATTACCCTGTTGGAAGCTATGACGACCAGTACACCAGATAGACCATCCTGCATCAAGAAAGGGACCATACAGTACCATATTTCACCAATATTTTTCATACCTTACGCACCAAGTTGTGTATCAAAGACTCTGAGAGAAATCTGGTTCTCAAATACCGCGGCTATTTGCATAGATACATTTAAACAAAAATGGATTTTTTGGACATCGCCTCATTGGGTACAACTTATAGATATGCTATCAAGATCGAGCATAAATTTAAGCAGAAGAGGTGAGAGTGTGGATCTGCAAACTCCTCACAGCCGAAACAGGGAAAAGGTAGCCCCAACTCACACAACAAGGTACATAGAAAATATGACCACTCTCAGGACAACCAATCCAAGCCAAAACACAAGAAGGGAAATGAGAAGATGAAGGACACGAAAAAATGTTGTGAATACCATAAAAGCCCTTGGAAAAATACTGAAGAATGCCACTCCAAGAAGTCACTCGTGGCAGAGCTGAAGGCTTTCGAGTCAGAGGTTGATTCTGATTTTGAATCAATCTAGAAGGAGTAAAGCAGATTATCGATGTTGAACCCAGTGCCACTGTCGCTACCACCAAAGTCTAGCCAAGCGAACTAGAATAACCAGGGGAAGGGGAACACCTCTTTCACTCACAGATGTGGGTATAGGGGGATCCTCTTCATTTCATTTTTGAAAGAGATAGTCAGAAGAACCTGATCTCAACAGAGTTCATCAAGCGGTTGGACCTACCGATGACATCTCACCTGCATCCCTACAGCATTGGCTGGCTTCACTAAGAAAGAGATCTCTGTGTCAGCCAACAATGTCGTCTGCCCTATTACATCAAGCCTTTCAAAGATGAGGTGTTGTGTGATATTTCGCCCCTTGAAGTTTGTGATCTTCTTTTAGGAAAACCATATTTTTGGAAGGATCATGTTATGTATGAGTCTAAACCCCACAGTGTCATTATTACTTTGGGTATAAAATTATATAGGATACCAAAGGTATCGCCGCCTACTGCTATTTCTTTAATCTCTGCTAAGTAATGTAGTAAGGTCATTTAATAGAACGAGAAGTTTATCTTCTTTGTGATCCGTGGTCACATTAAGCAGAAGGTCACCGCCACATCCATGGCCTCTACACAGAGCCTCTCTTTGCAGTAGAATCAAGTGAATGAGATCGTAGAAGAGTACAGAGATATCTTCTCCTCACCCACCAGGGTACCGACACACTACCAAGCCAAACATTCAATTGATCTAACCCCCGATGCACCTCTTTTTAATGGAACAGTCTATTGTCACTTGCTGATGGAAAATGATGAAATCAAGCTTATAATCCAAGAGATTCTTCAAAAGGGGCACATCAGGTCCCACTCCTCCCCTTGCGGAAGACCGATTGTATTGGTGCAGAAGAAGGACGGGACTTGGTGACTCTGCATTGATTACAGAGCCTTAAACAAAATCACATTTAGAAATTGATACCCAATTCCTAGGATCAATGACCTTCTTTACCAACTCACGAGGGAAAAATTCTTCACCAAGATTGACCTAAAGTCTGACTACCACTAGGTTCCCATCGAACCAACTGATGTCTCAAAGAGAGATTTCAAATCTAAAGAAGGTCTCTTCGAATGGTTGGTCATTCCCTTTGTCCTAACAAATGCACCAACCACTTTCATGAGGTTGATGGATGATGTATTGAGACCCTTCACCAACTTGTTTGTGGTGGTATATTTAGATGACATCCTCATCTTCAACAAAACTTGGGAGGACCACATGCAACATATTCAATAAGTTTTGAGCACTCTGTGCCAACACAAACTATATGCCAACCTGGAAAAATGTTCCTTTGGGATGAAAATGGTCCAATACTTGGGATACATTGTTGATGAGCATGGGTACATGTTGATCCCACTAATATCCAAGTCATCTGTGACTGACCAGCCCCAACCACACTAACGGAGCTTTGGAGCTTCTTAGGACTGGCCAACGTCTATCGACGGTTCGTGTTGGGAGTCTCCCATATGGCATAGATCCTTAGCCACGTGACCAATGGAGGTGGTAGGGAAAAGTTCGTGTGGGTGAAGGAACAACAATGAGCATTTGATGATCTGAAGCATCACTTGTGCTCAACTCCAGTACTCTCCTTTCCTGATCTGCAAAAATCGTTTGAGATTGAGATTGGTGCATTTGACTATGCTATAGGCACAATTCTCACTGAACACGGTCATCCAGTGGCATACCATAGTGAGACACTATCAGATACTATTTGGAAATACCCCATCTATGACAAGGAAATGTATTCCATTGAATAAGCATGTCTTCAATGGAAGCATTACATTCTAGGAAAGGAGACGATCATCGAAACTGATCACAAGCCTCTGCAGTTCATACATACACAGGGGAAGTTGCAGAATGACCGCCATTAAAAGTGGTCCACCTACGTACAACATTTCCATCTCAATGTCAAATATAAGACAGGGAGAACAAATCATGTCGCTGACAGCCTCAGTCAACCTTCCATGGCCACACTCACCACTGTGCTCCATTCCTGTGGACATGAGGCATCTGAGTGGCCACAACTTTATCAGCAAGATCCGGACTTTGCCACCACCTATTAGTTCTTGGGTACATGCACGACTGTCATTGATTTTCACATTCAAGACGGGATATTATGTCATCTGGGCCATCTCTCTGTTCTGGAAAGCGAGTTGCAAAGTTGTTTTGAGAATCCCACTAAAGTCGGATGGCAAGACATTTTGGCATGGAAAAAATTGTGGCCTTTCTCTAGAAACATTTTTGTTGGCCAACACATGGACAATATGTTAGAAAGTATATAAGATCTTGCACTTCTTGTGCCATTTCCAAGTCAGACATCAAGAAACAAGGCTTATACACCCCTCTTCCTACCCCCGAGGTGCCTTGGAAATCAATCATGATGGATTACATGTCTGGCCTTCCATCCACCAAGCAAGGCAATGATTTTGTATTTGTGGTCATTGATCGGTTTTCGAAGATGGCCATCCTCAGAGCCTGCAAGAAGAACATCACAATGACATAGATTGACAAGCTCTTCTTCGAACGAGTGTGGGTCCATTTTGGGATACCAAAGACCATCATCTCCGACCCAGACGGTAGGTTCCTCAACACTTTTTTGTCAAGTCTGTGGTCACTGTTGGACACCAATCTCACTAAATCCACTCCTTTCCACCCCCAAATAGACGACCAAACATAGGTAGTCAATCAAATGATTGTTCACATCTTGCACATGTACAACTCTAAGAATTAACGTACATGGGATGAGAGTCTCCCCTATGTTCAACACAGTTAAAACATGGCTCTCCATAGCTCCACTTGCCATAGCCCATTTCAGGTGGGACTGGGATTCCAACCCTTGGGTCCAATTGATATTACACTACCTATGAACACCACATAGAAATACTCTTCCCATGTTCAGTATAAGACCGAAAAAGCCACCAGATTCATTGAGGGGATTAAGCACATTCGCCAACAGGTCCACGAGATTTTGCAGAAGGCCAATGCTGAGTACAAGCAATGCCATGATCAACACAGGGTACCGCATGAGTTTCACGTTGGAGACAAGGTCTGGTTACATTTGCATAAGGAGCGTCTTACAAGACTCCATCGAAAGATTTTCCCACTTCGCTATGGGCCTTACACCATCACCAAGGTTGTGGGTAGTAATTATTTTGAGCTCAACACTCCATCCTTCCTTGGCTTGCACGTAATGTTCAATGTGGAGCTCCTTCGACCATATTTTCCACCATTATTGGACATCATTGAGATCGTAGAACAACTGACACCAACATAGCTCAACCATGACTGCATGGAACATGCATCCTCTAATTAGATAGTGGACACACAGGTCAAGGGCACTCGCCAACAGAGGATCCAACTTTATCGGGTTGTCAAGGTAGGGAAACTCCTACACCAAGGAAAGTGGATCACCCGGGGCCAAATTCAACAGAAGTTTCCTCACCTAATGAGGGAACTCAATGAAATGAAGACCTTTGCTTCCTAAGGGGGGAGGACTGATCCAGGTGGATCTTGATGGCCACTCATCTATTCCAACTGGGTCCTCTTGATAGTTTTTAGTTCAACACGTTCTTTTGTACTTCTTTCTAATTGTGGGTTCTAGACTTCCAAAGTTGTTTGAAGCCCTACACATCTTCCAAGGGGATAATGGTGGCCACCCACCTAATCCAACTAGCTTATTTTGTATGTTTTCATGTCAACACATCTTGTTGTACTTCCAGGGCCGTTTTGGGCCCCTAAACAATGTTTTTTTGGCTCACCACATTCAAAATGCAGACAAAGTTTGAGTTTGATTGCGTAATGTGTAGTTCTCTAAAATATCTTTCAAACGGGCTATCACGCACCTAGAACGAAAGTCGTATGCAAAGTTATGACTCCAGGAAGTTGAGGTACCGATTAACCATAGAGGACCACATAACGTTTGGCGTTTCATCTCCTAGGGTTAGGTTTTTGGATGTCTAGAGTTTTGGAATTCATGAGTAATGTTAAAAAGGGCTCTGGAGCCTCATTATAATCATTTTGCTCAGATAGATGTCCGTAGCAGCCACATCTCTTCTCAGAGATAGATACCACCATTCAAGCAAGTGTTTTTGTATTATAGTTTTACATTTTCAACCTATTTCATTTATTCAATAGAAGATATTGTTCACTGGATATATGTGTTGTTCTTCATATCTTTGTATTTATTATATTTAGTCTGTTAATCAGTTCATTCTGCTCCTAAATCTAGATTATCTAGGTTTCTCAACTGATTGAGATGGTGTTGAGTTCTCATCAAGCCTCAAATTTTCAATCCTCTCAATCACATCATCCAAATGAACTTCAGGGTCTAATGAAGTGGTAGGAACTTCTTCATGTGGGGTAGATGGTGCTATAAAAGGAGATTCCAAAGATTGACCCAATATAGGGATCCACCCTTCAAAATATGGAATCTCATCATCAAATTCATGATATGTGTTTGCACGGGTGAATCTGTCCAGATGATTAATCTTCCTCCGAACAATTTCATATTTCTTGGAGGATTTAAGAAAGATCACATCTTTGGAAATGATTAATTTATTTTTTGTCTCATCGTAAAAATGATACCCCTTGATGTTATTTGAGTACCCCCAAAAGATGCACTTTCAACTCCTTGCATCAAGATTACTTCTTTGCACCTTAGGAATCAAGGCATAGCAGGTGGAACCAAATACCTTGATATGCCTCACTAAATGAATGTGTCCATACCACATTTCATATGGAGTCTTGTTTTTAAGAGAATGAGATGGACACCTGTTTTTGACATAAATTGCGCACAAAACATCGATTTAACATTCTTGAAAAATATCATGGAACGAACCATTAAGGGGTGTCATGTTCATTTGTTTAGCCACACCTTCATGTTGGGGATAGTATGGAACTATGGTTTGATGTTTGATACAATGTTGGTGATGGTATATTTAAAATTCAATAGATATATATTCTTGTCCATTATCAATGCAAAGAGATATTCTTGTGAATTATCTTTCATCAAGCACACCCAACACATATTGGTGTAATCATCAATAAAAGTAATGATATATTAATTTACATTTGCAGAAGGAACTGTTATAGGGCTTCACAAATCAGAATGAATCAATTCAATTTTTCTACATGCTTTGGAATTAGAATCATGAAAGGGTTGTTTGTTGTGTTTTACAAGGATGCAAGCGTCACATTGCTTCAATTTCCTAGGAATAGTAGGTAAACCATAAACACCATTCTTTCTTAACAAACAAAGATTGTCATAATTAATATGGCCAAATCTAGCATGCCAAAAAAGACTAGATGGAATTATACGTGCATCGTGATGAGAGAGGTATGCAACATTTTGTGTATGGGTAGATGCCCCATTCAGATTCAATAGTCTTCCATCTTCTATTCAGTTCATGAAAACCATGTTGTCAGACTCCTTCCTTATCTCAACTTTTCCATCAAACATATGAAAAGAGTGGCCTTTTTGGATGATGTGCACAAGGGACATCAAGATTCTTTGCAGCTCAAGAAGATAGAGTACATTATTCAAAATAAATTCTGGGAGTCCAGACAACTTAAGCACGAGGATTCCCATTCCTGAAGGATTGAGACTTGATCTATATGCAAAGTACACTACACCATCTACATTGTTATCAAAGTTTTCGAAGAAATGTCTTCAAAATTTCACGTGGGATGTCATTCCTGTGTCATGAAGCCATGCATCTCCCTAAGAAGCAAGTAAAGAATTAAACAAATCTTTAGTTACTCCTATATTGCAATGGGAAAATATGTAATGAATAGGTGATTTACCTTTCGTTAGATCTTTATCTTTTTCTTCTCTCTGATATTGCTTGTCATTGATATTCGTTATGAAGGTCTTTTCTTCGTGTTCATTCTTTCTGCAATGGACACAATGCAAGTCAAATCTCTCATGGGGATTATGCCAACCCCCATGCCTTTGATATTATTCTTTCCACAACCTTTCATTTTATAAATTCAGTCCAAGCCTATTCAATGAGATGTTTATGGGTGTGAGATGCTTGGTATTGCTGTAGAAGACAAAGCAAAAAGAAAGGACTCAAAATTTTTGAGACCACATGAACTCCATCTTCAACAAGATCTCAGTGCAACTTTCAATGTATCACTTGGAAAATTTTCACATGACTTTGATCACTCTAGTAAACAATATCACAATGCTTCTTGTATAATTGAAACTCATAAACTATGGCATATAGCCTTCGATTGGCATTAATAAATTCAATCTCTCATCGAAACCACTTCATAGATTCTTCTATGATTTTTCATTTGAGAATGCTTCCATGTGGACTAGATTCACTATAAGAATATCTCATTGAAGACCGCTACTTCATTATGGTCAATTTCTCATCAAAAAATAGGTGCGATGGAGGTCTCTCAAGGCTCACACGACTTTCTTGAAGAAATGATGCATGGGATATATGGACATCAATGTATGGCGACACGACATAGGTGATATTGAAGAAGCATGGAAAATGGAGGTACTAGGTTGCTCGTTAGTTGATTGTGAGGTAACCCATTCGTCGATGCTACAGTTTTAGAGAAATCGTACAAATCCGTTGATGATTTCATTCGATAGAAAAGGTAGGGTGATAGTTTTAAGGCGAGGTCTAGAGTATATGATTTTGAGCTATCACATTAGGTTTTGGCTCAACAAATCATTGGTCGCGGGGAATAGAGAGACAAGTGAGAGCGATCGCTTAATTTTTCCCTGTGGGATCGCTTAATCGGGGAGGTCGAGGATCAAATCTTCGTGTCTCTCTTTGAAGATATTTCTCCTGGTCTGTAGGGATTATAGGTTACAAATAGTTATGGCGATCATAGGCTTCTACCTATAAATCTAGGATTTCGCATACGGAAAGCCGAGAATGCCTGATGGAAAGAAATGAGAGAGTTTTGCACGTGTGTTGACACACAAAGAAATGACTAGATGGATAGGTAGAGAGAGAACTGGTATGCATATTGGAATGACCATAGCGCAGAGGGTAGATGGACATACGAGGGAATTTCAACACATTGGGAAAATGCCAGGGAAGAGAATCT
The DNA here is from genome assembly GCA_009831015.1 of Picea engelmannii. Taxonomy (NCBI): domain Eukaryota; kingdom Viridiplantae; phylum Streptophyta; class Pinopsida; order Pinales; family Pinaceae; genus Picea; species Picea engelmannii. The sequence goes on from ML785851.1 coordinate 179,248, forward strand.
ACTGATGGAGTTAGTGGCGTTGGCTCTCATACCACTGTCAGGCTAGGATGACAGAAAAGATAAGTCCACACTTGATGCATTTGCATTAACTAGATAGGTGAATAAATACAAGTAAAATGGTTGGTTGTTTGTCTTCCATAATGGATTATGCTTCCTATCACCTATGACTGTTCATATTTACATTAATGTTACAATGAACACAATCACAAGGATTATGTGATGCAGGAGCATCGTACAAAGCCAAAGCACGCGCCTAGCCAAAGGAACATCTGGACGTGCAGATGAAGAAAGGGCACGTTTTCATAAAAACGTTTTGAATTTTGAAATATGAAGTATTAATGTAATAGCTAGGAGAAGCGTACTAACATTTATGTCTTAGAGATATGAACAGATCTGGAGAAATTACTCTCATCTTCCGGATGTAATAGGCATTTAAGTCGGTTAATGTAAAGTAGGTAAATATGAATGTTAGATTAGACAGTTTAGAAGTATAGGAGGGAAAACGGATATAGATACCCTCACCCTTGTATCATTGTAACATTATCATCATTGAGAGCTATAGGAGAGAGCCGTAGAGAAGAGCCCATGTACAGGAACACTTGAGTTAATATATGAAGTTTTGACTCTATTTTCAAGGTGTTATGATGCTTACTGTTTACATTAGTTGAATGGTATGTTTACAGTTGGTTTGTTTCTTTGTTATGAATTTATCTCAATGTTGTGTTGTGTGTATGATTTCATGTTGAATGTATGAAGTCAGAGAGAGAAGAAGAATTAGTTTCAATTATTTCTCTTCCTGAGAATTCCTGCAAGAAATGCAGTGAATGTCTGCAAGGTGTGCGTTGACGAAGGTCTGAGTTTTATCTCAGAAAGATCAGGAGAGATATCATTGTTCTCATATCAGCAGAAATGCAGGTGAAGCATAGATCCCTGTAAGGTGTGCGCAGGCTGGCTGAGGCTTTAGAAATTATCAACTAAGGTGAAGGTTGAAGGACCACTGTTGCAAAGAGTGCACAGGGTTGAAGATTCAAATAACCAAAGGTTATTTGAAAGTTTGTCGTAAGGAGTGTGAGCAGGAACCCTTTTGGAAGGCTTGAGCTTGCAAGTGAAAGCTCAGGAGAGATAACGCCTTTGAAGTGTTCAAAGGGAGACGAAGATCGAAATCGTCTCATAGAAATTAAGTTCAGGAGGGAGAACACCAAGTCATTTGGGGAGAAGTCATTGAGAAGTGAATCGGGCGGCCATAATTCTTCGTGGAGAGCTCGCGAAGTCGTGAGAATCGTAGGATCCAGTGGAGTTGCAAGGTGGTTGGAAGCTGGTGAAACCCATCACCCAGGATTAGAGGGTCAATATGAGCTGTTGATCTCGTCTCAACCCACGTCATTGGATCAATTTGCGAATTTGGGGTTCGTGAGTTTGGAGGGAAGACCAAATTCTTGGTTTCGTCCAAAGTTGCAAGGAACAGGGAAGGAGATCTGGACTGTTAGTTCCAAGTCACGGGGGAACCGTTGGATCAGAACCTTCATGAGGTATCGTGTATTGGAGGTTCGGAAGTTGAAAGAAATTCTCTTCGATGGCAGAAGTCACGAAGTTCCGAGCACCGAGGGTCCGGGCGAACACACGTAGCACACCTGATAGGTGGGGCCGCATAGTTGACAGGTGGCATAACAATAAGCGCCTAGAGAAAAGTGGAAGCGGGTGATAGGTGGTGTATGCACGTCGCCTGGGGAGGAGTCGACCCATTGTTGACTATCGCTTATCGGGGACTCGTAAAGGAGGAGCACGAGGGCTCAACACTCTAACTTTCAAACTTGCGAGTTGCGAGGGGTGCTAGAGTGAGGCCCTAGCCGGTGGTCGTTTGTAGAGGTGCTAAAAAGGAGGATTCATACCCGTATCACATTCTCGGGTATCGACGTCTGGAGAAAGAGGAGTCAAGGGTCTTCGACCCACGAACTTGCGAGTTGCGAGAAAATGCTTGCGCTAAGGCCTAGTTGTAGTCGCATGGAGGTGTGAGGCTCGCGCTTGGTGTTAAGTCATGCAGGGAGAGTTTTCATGAAGGACCTGTGGATCAAATTCACGGGGTTCCAATAGGGATTCGAGTAAGACGATTTGGCTCGAGGTGAAGAAAGAACGATCCTGAGCGGATCTCGACCTGAAGGTCGGGGGTCTTGCTATCATTTGGTATCAGAGCCCAGAACAATTTCTTTGCATTCTGTAGCAGAGAGAAGGGAGAAAATTTTACAGCCATGCTGCCGAGAAGAAGAGACAGTCAAATACCTGATCCAACAGAGGAAAGAGAAATGCCGAGAAGAAGAGACAGGCAAATACCTGATCCAGTAGTGGAAAGAAACATGCGTGAATTGCGTTCCAGGATTGATGCTATGGAGACAACACAGAGGCACACAGTCGACAATGGGGATATCAACGAGGTTGAAAGTGAAAATGAAGCCGGAAACGAAGAAGTTGCAGTCGAAGATGCTGCAGAAGAATGTCTATTCAGGGCTGTTGCAAGGATAGGTGCTAGAGAAAAAATGGACATTCCAGTGTACGAAGACAACTTGGATGTTGAAGAGCTTCTAGACTGGATTAGAGCTCTTGACAAATACTTGTACTATGAGGATGTTGAGGAAGACAAGAAAGTCAAACATACCATTACTAGACTTAAAAGGCGTGCTGCACTATGGTGGGATGAACTGCAGGATGACAGACGTTGCAAGGGAAAGAAGAAAATCAAAAGATGGGATAGAATGGTTGCAAAAATGAAAGACAAATTCATACCCAGGGATTATCAAATCACTCTGTTTCGGAGGATGTAGAACTTGAGACAGAAGCTGATGCCAGTGAAAGAATACACTGAAGAATTCTACAGGATAAACATTAGAGCAGGTCATCGGGAAAGCGATGATGAAAAAGTGGCTAGGTACATGAATGGTCTGCGATATGACATTCAAGATGATATGAGCATGATGATCATTCGGATTGTGGAATATGCTTATCAGATGGATCTGAAATCTGAAGAGAAGCTGAGCCGGAAGCAAGGTCAAAGAGGCTGAGGTAGAAGTCAAGCCAGAGGCAAAACATCTGCCCAGGACATAACTCATAAACCTAAAGAAGAGGGGAAGAAACCTCAAACTCAACCTGAGAGAGGAGGAATCTCACAAGGAAGGCAGTATGCTGATAGAAACACATTTCCTCAAGCCAGAGGATGAGGAAGAGGAAGAGGCAGAGGAGGTGAAGTGAAATGCTTCGTCTGTGGAGAAATCAAACATAAATCTTATGAGTGTCCAGATAAGAAGAAAGACGGTGGTGAAACTCACATTGCTGAAGCTCATGGACAGGATGTTGAGGCAGAAGACGCTAAGGGTGGAAGATCCTTAATGATGAGAAAAGTTCTCTTGAAGTCAGAGAAGGAGGCAGAGAACCCAGCCCAATGAAACAGTCTGTTTAGGACTGCTTGCAAAACCAAAGACAGAGTATGCAAAGTCATAGTGAACAGCGGTAGCACATACAATTTTGTATCTACAGAGATGGTAGAAAAGCTGGAGCTGGAGACTATTGTACACCCAAGCCCATACAAAGTTTCGTGGCTACAAAAAGGACATCAGGTAAATGTCACTAAACAATGTTTAGTTGAATTTAAAATAGGAGGATATAAAGACGAAATATTATGTGATGTCATTCCCATGGATGTTTGTCATCTATTGTTGGGTAGACCATGGAAATATGATAGAAATGTGGTTCATGATGGGAGAAAGAACACGTACACACTAGAAAAAATTGTAGCACTCACATGTTGCTGTCGATTAAGGATAAAGAGGCGAAAATAGAAATGAGAAACACTGTAGTTCTCATGAGTGGGAAGGAACTTCTTGATGAGGTTAAGAAGAAGGAAGACACACAATTTATTGTGGTTAGGAAGCCCAAAATTGTTTTGACCAGTACAAGGATAGATGATTTACCAAAAGAAATCCAAGAGTTGTTGGGCGAGTTTGTTGATATAGTAGTGGGAAAACTACCTTGTTCCTTGCCACCTATCAGGAGTATAAGCCATCATATCAATCTTATATCTGGAGCCAGTTTGCCGAACAAAGAAGCATATCAGTTGACGCCGCAGGAAAATGAAGAAGTTAAGAGACAGGTCCTGGACTTAATGGACAAAGGTTTGATTCGAGAAAGCTTGAGTCCATGCGCTGTTCTGATAGTGCTCAGCCCAAAGAAAGACAGAGGCTGGAGAATGTGTATAGACTCAAGGGCAATCAATAATATTACCATCAGATACAGATCTCCATTGCCAAGGATGGACGAGTTGATGGATTGCTTGAGTGGAGAAAGATTTTTTTCAAAGATTGATTTAAAAAGCGGGTACCATCAGATTAGAATGAGAGAAGGTGATGAATGGAAGACAACATTCAAGAAAAATGAAGGGCTATATGAATGGCTTGTCATGCCATTTGTCTTAACGAATGCGCCCGGTACTTTCATGAGGTTGATGAACGAAGTCCTGAAGGATTTCATAGGGAAATTCGTTATTGTATATCTTGACGATATATTAATTTTCAGCAAAACTGAAGCAGAGCACTTAAAGCATTTAGCTGCAGTTATGAAGAGATTACAACAAGAGGAATTATTGATCAATATGAAGAAATCATCATTTATGAGGACATAACGCATTTATTTGGGTTTTGTTATCTCTGCAAATGAATTAAAAATGGATCTGGAAAAGATAAAGGTGATTAAGAATTGGCCATCGTCGAAGAGCGTGTTTGAAGTTCGAAGCTTCCATGGTTTGGATAGCTTCTACAGGAAATTCATATGAAACTTCAGTGGAATTAGCGCACTAGTGATGGATACAGTGAAGAAAAGACATAAATCTTTTCACTGGATGGAGGAAGCAGAGAAGAGTTTCAATCTGCTGAAGAAGAAGATCACTGAGCAACCAATTCTAGTTTTTCCATATTTTAGCAAGACATTCCAGGTCAGGTGTGACGTGAGTGGATTTGCAATTGGAATGGTCTTAAGCCAAGACGACAGGTCGGTCGCATATTTCAGTGAAAAACTGAATGAAGCGAAGATTAAGTACTCCACATATGACAAAGAATTCTATGCAGTCATACATGCACTGAAGAAATGGAGACACTATTTGATTCCCAAGGAGTTTGTTTTGTATAGTGATAATCACGCTTTGCAATTCGTAACTCGACAGGAGAAGTTGAACTAAAAACATGCTAAATGGGTTGAATACATGCAAAATTTTACTTTTGTGATTAAGCATATTTCTGGAACTGCTAACAAAGTTGTTGATTCTTTGAGAAGGAAATGTTTACTTATGCAGGAATTCAGAGTCAAGACTTTGGGTTTTGATAACCTCAGAGAAATGTACAGAGATGATCCAGACTTTAAGGAGGCATATGAGGCATCTAAGAATCCAATTCTCAGAGACAGAAGCCAATGGAATGAATACATGATCTAGGATGGATTATTGTTCAGGGGAAATCAACTATGTATTCCAAAATGCTCCATGAGGGAGAATTTGCTGAAGGAAAAACACAGTGGAGGATTGGCCAGACACTTTATTAATGACAAGATGTTCTCAAAGTTGAATGGCTCATATTTTTGGCTAGGGATGAGAATAGATGTTAAGAAATTTGTGGATAGGTGCAGAATTTGTCAGCACATGAAGGGAAAAAGGCAGAACACAGGTTTATATCAACCGTTACCCATTCCTGAAAGGCCATGGGACGCAGTGAGAATGGATTTTATGTTGGGGCTGCCAAGGACACAAAGAGGATGTTATTTGATCTTTGTGGTAGTTGACAGATTTTCAAAGATGACACCTTTCATACCATGTCAGAAAACCAGTGATGCAACTCATATTGTGAACTTGTTTTTCAAGGAAGTTGTCAGACTTCACGGTTTTCCAAAGAGTATCATTTCTGATCGAGATACCAAGTTTGTGGGACATTTTTGTAGGACCTTATGGAAAAAGATGGGTACAAGTTTGTCTTTTAGCTTAGCGTATCATCCTCAGACGGATGGACAGACAGAGGTCGTAAATAGGAGCTTGGGAGATTTGCTGAGGAGCTTAGTGACTGAACACCACAGTCAATGGGATCACATTCTGCCACAGGCGGAATTCACTTACAATGATTCACCCAATAGAAGCACAGGGCAGATTACATTCCAAGTTGTATATGGAATGCATCCAAGGGGAGTTTTCTGAATTGAAAGATTTGGGACAAAATGAATTCAGGAGTGCTAGTGTAGAGGACTTAGCAGAAGGAATGAAGGAGCTTCACAGCCGAATCAAAGAGCAATTGCAGAATTCAAGTCAAGAATACAAGCGAAGAGTAGATCAACATAGGCGAGAACTTCAATTTGAAGTTGGTGATCTGATTGTTTCACATCTGAGGAAGGAGAGGTTCCCAAGGGGAACGTATAACAAACTGAAGATAAAAAATATTGGACCGTGCAAGGTCATAAGGAAATTTGGGGCAAACACACATGAGATTGAATTACCCGATGGGATCAGAATCTCACCGATATTCAATGTCGCGGATTTGTACCCTTACAGAGCTAAAGAAGTAGGAGCAGAGAATGAGAAAGAAGAAATTCAATGGACAAAACAAATGCCTGTAGTTGAAAAGACACAAATGGAAAGCATAATTGATAAGAGGATTAGCAAAAAGACCATGAGAAAGGAGTATTTCGAATACTTGGTCAAGTGGAAGGGACATCCAGTTAAATATGCTAGTTAGGAGGATGAAGCAACAATTCAAAAGCATGGATAGACCGTGCAAGAGCTCATGAATAGGAGTTCATGAAAATTTTCAAGCGAGGGAGTATGATGCAGGAGCATCGTACAAAGCCAAAGCACACATCTAGCCAAAGGAACAGCTGGACATGCAGATGAAGAAAGGGCCCATTTTCATAAAAAAGTTTTGAATTTTGAAATCTGAAGCATTAATGAAATAGCTAGGAGAAGCGTACTTACATTTATGTCTTAGAGATATGAACAGATCTGGAGAAATTACTCTCATCTGCCGGATGTAATAGGCATTTAAGTCGGTTAATGTAAAGTAGGTAAATATGAATGTTAGATTAGACAGTTAAGAAGTATAGGAGGGAAAACGGATATAGACACCCTCACCTTTGTATCATTGTAACATTATCATCATTGAGAGTTGTAGCAAAGCGTTGTAGAGAAGAACCCATGTACATGAACACTTGAGTTAATATATGAAGCTTTAACTCAATTTTCATGGTGTTATGATGCTCACTGTTTACATTAGTTGAATGGTATGTTTATAGTTGGTTTGTTTCTCTGTTATGCATTGATCTCAATGTTGTGTTGTGTGTATGATTTCATGTTGAATGTATGAAGTTAGAGAGAGTAGAAGAATTAGTTTCAATTGTTTCTCTTCCTGAGAATTCCTGCAAGAAATGCAGTGAATGTTTGCAAGGTGTGCGTTGACGAAGGCCTGAGTTTTATCTCAGAAAGATCAGGAGAGATATCGTTGTTCTCATATCAGCAGAAGTGTAGGTGAAGAATAGATCCCTGTAAGGTGTGCGCAGGCTAGCTGAGGCTTTAGAAATTATCAACTAAGGTGAAGGTTGAAGGACCACTGTTGCAAAGAGTGCACATGGTTGAAGATTCAAATAACCAAAGGTTATTTGAAAGTTTGTCATAAGGAGTGCGAGCAGGAACCCTTTTGGAAGGCTTGAGTTTGCAAGTGAAATCTGAGGAGAGATAACGCCTTTGAAGTGTTCAAAGGGAGACAGAGATCGAAATTGTCTCATAGAAATTAAGTTCAGGAGGGAGAACACCGATTCGTTTGGGCAGAAGTCATTGAGGAGTGAATCGGGCGGTCAGAATTCTCCATGGAGAGCTCGCGAAGTTGCAAGGACCGTAGGATCCAGTGGAGTTGCAAGGTGGTTAGAAGCCGGTGAAAGCCATCACCCAGGATTTGAGGGTCAATATGAGTCGTTTATCTCATCTCAACCCACATCATTGGATCAATTCGCAAATTCGGGGTTCGTGAGTTTGGAGGGCAGACCAAATTCTTGGTTTCATCCCGAGTTGCGAGGAACAGGGAAGGAGATCCAGACCGTTGGATCAGAGTCATGGGAGAACCGTTGGATCATAACCTTCATGGGGTATCGTGTATCGGAGGTTTGGGAGTTGAAAGAACTTTTCTTCGACAACAGAAGTCACGAAGTGTCGAGTGTCGAGGGTTCAGGCGAACACACATAGCACACCTGATAGGTGGGGTCGCGTAGTTGACAGGTGGCGTAACAACAAGTGCCCAGGAAAAAGTGGAAGTGGGTGACAGGTGGTGGACACATGTCTCCTGGGGAGGAGTCGAGCCATTGTTGACTATCGCTTATCAGGGACTCGTAAAGGAGGAGCACGAGGGTTCAACACTCCAACTTGCGAAGTTGCGAGTTGCAAGGGGTGCTCGAGTTAGGACCTAGCCGATGGTCGTTTGTAGAGGCGCTAACAAGGAGGAGTCATACCCATATCGCATTCTCGGGTATCGGTGTCTAGAGAAAGAGGAGTCGAAGGTCTTCGACCTATGAACTCACGAGTTGCAAAAAAGCGCTTGTGATAATTCCGGTTGTAGTCGCATGGAGGTGTGAGGCTCGCGCCTGGTGTTAAGTCGCACAGGGCGGGTTTTCACGAAGGACCTGTGGATCGGATTTGCGAGGTTCCAATAGGGATCCAAGGGAGACGATTTGGCTCAAGGTGAAGAAAGATCGATCCTAAGCAGATCTCGACCTCAGGGTCGGGGGTCTTGCTATCATTATGTGTCCAACAAAACTGAATTTTGGTCGATAGGTTTGGATAGCTCTTGAAATTTGATGTTATTTTGTGGTCTTATATTTATTCTTGGGTTATTGTATGATATTTGGGGATTCATTTTCGACTTGGGTTGTTTCCAGTGATCATGTGGGATTAGTTTTTATAGAGGTTGGAAGGTAAGATTCATATCTAGAATCACAAGGACCTTCTATTTGAAAGAAGACTCGCTATTATTTTATGCATTCTTAAGTCATCTCATGTTTGTTATGTTCCCTATTGGTTTCCTAGTGGGGATCGATTTACATAGCTTGAGAAGAATATTAGATCTAATCTATCATCCAAGTATGGTGGAGATTGAGGGTTTCCCTTAGTTCTATGAGATGTTTAAACCATGCCCAAGGAAAAGGAGGAGCTTGGTTTGATTAATGATACCACTCCGGGAAATATTCTAGTGGATAGGTGGATGGTGTGATGTATTGACCGTTCAACTCCTTGGTAGATTTTATTTTTCCCTTGGGTGATTTTAATGCAACATTTAGGTAGAATTTGAGGGACTTTTGGAATATGTGATATCATCTTGTCTCCTCATCCCTTTCAGGTGTTTGGATCCCCCATCTTTTGGATCATATATGTTTCTTAGAAGGTGGTTTCTATTTTGGTTCGTTGGTAGTGGAAGGACAACAAGGATGGTTGATATTTAGCTTTCCATCCCATTTGAACCTCAAAGCTTAAGGATTCATGTTTAGCAAAGTTGCTTCATTTTTTGTCTGATAGATTAAGTAGGAAGGGCATCTTTCTTTGGGGGGATTTGTGGAATTTTTTCTCATGTTCTTGGAAGGAGTTGAATTTTCTTCCCTCAGAGTATGGTCTCCTTACTTATGATCATCATTCAATTATGGATCTACGAGGGCTTATCCTATAGGATAAGTTGTATAAATTGAACATTGGAATGGCTGGGCTTTTTCAGAGAGATTGGATTTAGGGTTTTGGCTGGATACTTCAATAGTACAACTATCATTGCTTGTATTCTATACTTCATTGGAGGAATCCATTATCCCCAATCCCAATGCTTGCTATATATGCATTTATTCAAAGGATAGATGGATACATTAATTGCACAATGTTTGGTTTTATTTGCTTTCATACAAGTTGAGATATTTTGTATGGATGGTGATATATTAGGGGGTTTCATCCATGGATAGGATAACCAAGAGTGGGGTTTTTGATTACCTGTTTCATATTTGTCAACAATCTAAGATAGTGAAGCACATATTTTAGGAGTGCTAGTTTTCGAAGAAATGCTATAATTTTCTTAAGGACCAATGCTCATGGGTGCTCCATGGCATTTCTTTTTGGTGACCTATTTTATTTGTTGATTGGTAGAATCATGTTGGCCTTTCAATTGTAGTCCTTTGGTAGGATCACAACTTTATTTATTCTATGGATCACAAGTGTAAGGAATTTTTTGTTGATGAGGTTATCTCACTATCTTCCTTTTTTTCTATGTGGTGGGATGAAGTTCACCATTAGCTTTTCTCCAAAGGATCACTATTGATAAAACACTGTTCTCTTTGGACCTCGTTGAGTGTCCTAATTTTTTCTAGTGCTTGCTGCTTTGAGGAAGAGGATATGATCTCATAAGTATGTACCCTTCCATCATGTTTTACAATCTTTTGTAAATATAAGATGTATTTAATTTTTTTTTCTTGTATAACTAATTTAAATTTATTTTAATTTTAATATAATTATTTTAAATTTATTTTAATTATAAATTTATGTAACATTGATATGATTAAATCCCACCAAATACAAATTTTTAAATCAAATGTAAATGAAATTTAGAAAATGATAAATTAATGAACATCTCATTTTTGAGATAGGTAAGGAGACAAGGCAAATGTAAATTGATGAGACCCTTTGTTTGAAATAATTTTTAACGAAGAATATTGTTTTTTTTAAACCAAAACTCAAAGATTTTATACTAAAAGACTGCCAAAATTTTGGTAGTGGAGAGTACAAAAAACAATCACATCTGAGTAATCCAATACAATACTAAAAATAATCCTATCTATTTCTGCCACTAAGTCTTATTGGATATCATAATGGATTGCAAAAAACTTATGGTGATAAGTATAATACTTATAGAGTACTCACAAAAGTTTTACAATTCTGAAATACATTTCCTAAATTTAATTTCCTTCACAACTATGAGAACTCCCAACTTCCTTTTCTATAGCTTTGGTCTTTTTGCGATCCTTGTGGTTGAGAGTAGGCACAAAATGAATGCCTGTCGATTTCACTCTGATATAGGGATAACAAGTCCTCTCGCACACCTACCCTCCTTTTGCATAGATTCTTGTACTTGACACAATCTTAGACATATGGGACTCATTCCCATGGGAGGTTGCATCATGCTCACCCCCCTCTTGATTATGTTTCTCAAAACTTGTATAAAAGGAATTATATCCTTGAGATCTTTAAGGGTCACATCAAATCCTATGGTAAAGGATCCCATATGACCTCATTGTCAATAGCCAGATTTCTTGGCTCTTGTTTTGTTGCTTGATTCGCTAATTGATTTGCTTCCTCATTATTCTCTCTTAAGATACCATGATAAATCAAATACAAGAATTTGGATGCTAATTGAAAGATTCAACATAAGACTAATTCTAGCCTTGTATCCATCAAAACTGTGCCTTTAATCATGTGGAAAATGAGGAGAAGGGAATCTCGATTGACAAGTACCTTCTCTTGCCTAGGCTATCTTGAGTCCTTGATATAAGCCATAAGTCTCCACCAAGTTATTAGACAAGAGACCTAGACTCCATGAGTATGTTACTTGAATTGTTCCTCCTCGGTCATAAATGAAGCCTCCCTTCTGTCTCCCACCCCTTTAATTTGAAGGACATGAGGTTGGGCTTTGATCCACTTATGTTGAACAAACAATATTGTTAATCCATGTCAAAGTTGTTGAATGTTTAAATGTTAAAGATCACTCTTGGACCTAACTATGGTTATATTTTTATTTCATGTTATCATACAATGGATATTCAAGACTTTTTAAATAGTAAGAATAAATCAAGATTTTAGTCACATGGCTGCATTTGATTGTTATAGTATATAATAAATTTGGAGTTAATATGTATCTAGGTTAATTTATATCTTTTTTTTTCTATTTAATGTTTTTTCAATATTCATATTTATAAATATACAAATTATTGAATCATATTTATGAGAATAAAAATCCATAAAAAAAACTCTACTTAAAACGTTATTAATTTTGTTATAATTAAAAAACCTAATTTATTTAGCTTTAATGGAACCTAATAACTATAATATATAATATTTTCTCCATTAACTTATTACCATCCAAATGAGCTTTAAAGTTATTACCACCCAAATGAACTTTAGACTTACATGTTGTTTTAGATTTTGTCATTTACTCATTTTTATATAATAATTTAGTTTCTGGTTGCTTGTAATTGATACATATAGGGCGCTTATTATTGAATGTTATTTATTTTTTCCAAATGGTTAATCTATAAAGTCTATCCAAGAAAACAGAACTCAATCCTATAAACATTTTATTTCAGTGGTATATATGGTTTTTAATTTTAGATCAGGTAGATATTATATATCTATTAGTTATTTAATATTTTATAATTTTTTTAAATGTTATTTATAAATTTATAAATTTACAAGTATAAAAATAATTCGAAATATTTTATATAAAATTTAAAAAAATTGTTTTAATATATATTATATATAGTTGCTAATTTTAAATTAAACATTATATAATTGAATATGTGAAGGTTCTTACAATTCATCATATTGTCAATGATTGAAATTTCTGGAAATACACTATGTTAAGAATTTTAGAAACATGTTATTATAGTGTGGAAGTGGATTATATATTTATTATTTAATAAATATTTATATTTAAAAAAATGTTATAATAATAATAATTTATTTTTTCCAAACTATTTGATAAGTATATATATTTTATTCTGTCCCCGAGGTGTAGGACAGTCGGTGACGGAGTGTGTTGTTAAGCCACTCCGTGATGTTAAAGTCACCGGTTCGAAACCTGCGGGGACAAAAAATCCAACCATGTTAAGGGTTGGTGTGGCTCAGGCCGGGTGCTATCCCCGGGTCGGTTTCTCAAGCCACAGGTTAATTGCAGGTCCTGCACAAATTAACAAACAAAAAAAAATATATATTTTATTCTTTTGGATTTGAATTTGCTAATTTTTTTAAGAAGAAATATATATTCTTAATTATTAAGCCTACTCAAATTGTATATAGAATTACACATCTCCCTGTTATAAGTATATAAAAAATCTATTTACAAAATTCTAACAGTTAAACCCTTGGATATTAAAGTTTATAATGTGCTTATAAGTGAGCAGGAATTAAGGTTTTAAAACATTAATAATAATGTCTATTCGAGAGGTTTAATGATTTTGGAGAGCTCTAATACCTACATGTATTACACACATCTCAAGGTGAATTTTCCAAAATTTTTGAAATTATCCTGTGTTGACTTGTGATGGGAGCGTATTATTTTCAAAAACTCTCTCCAATACTAAAAAATATGGAGTATGTTGTGTAACATCCAGCTATTACCAGATCGATATTTGGACCTCCCATTATGGACAGGAATATCACGCACTACTCTAATTCCCATCAGATATTACTGGTTGGGGAAGGGGACTTTTCATTTTCGTTAGCTTTGGCCAATGCATTTGGATCTGCGGAAAATATGGTTCCCACCTCTCTAGACAGCAAAGGTTTCAAGTCTCTTCTCCAAAATTTGTATGTTTTTCTTTGGTTGCTTTTATCCTAGGTATGTGCTGCTGTTATCTTTCTAACCTGCTTCTCTATATTTATGCCCTTATGTAGAGAAGGTGCTACAATTGTATGACCATGAATCAACCCGTAAAACACTGTCAAATTTGGAGCGTCTTGGAGCAACAATATTACACGGTGTTGATGCAACGACAATGGAGAATCACCAGCTCCTAGGAAGGATAAGGTTCCACAGAATTGTCTACAACTTCCCACATGCAGGTTTCCATGGAAGGGAAGATAACGAAAACGTTATCGAGTTTGTTTCTTAAAGCCCTGAATAGTTCCTTGTCAATTGATATTTTTTGGGTTAAGTAATGGGATATTTTTTCCTGTCGATTTGGGCATGCGGCCACAATTGAATGAAGTGTTATAATTGGTGCAATGTCTTTTTTCATGGTAACCAGAAAGCACCGTCACCTCCTGAAGATGTTCTTCAAGAATGCGAGGACTATCGTGAGAGAAAATGGAGAAATTCATGTTACGCACAAAGCGTATTGGCCGTATAAAAGGTGGGAGTTGGTGAAACAAGCAGAAGAATGTGGATTGCGTTTGAAAGAATCAGTTAACTTTACAATAGCAGATTACCCTGGCTACACTAATAGGAGAGGAGCTGGGAGCAAAGCTGGTGGCACTTTCTACTTGGGAGAGTGCCGAACATATAAGTTTGTCCTGGGGTAAAATTATCTCTGAACTTGAAAGGCAGATAAGGATGGCTCGGGAACCTGAATCTTGGCCGCAAATATGGACAGTTTGGGAACTTGAAAATGAGCTTTTTAGGAAAATGAGGATGGTGGGTGAAACTAAACCTGAAAGGCAAAGGGGGATGGGTTGGGAAGCCGAAGTTGAACGGGAAAGGAGGATGGGTTGGGAGCAAGAACAAATGTGGACGGCTTGGGATCCTGAACCTGAAAGGAAAACGAGGGTTCCCGGTTGGGGACCTAAGGGGATGGTTTGGGAACCTGAACTTGAAAGGCAGATAAGGATGGCTCGGGAACCTGAATCTTGGCCGCAAATATGGACAGTTTGGGAACTTGAAAATGAACTTTTTAGGAAAATGAGGATGGTGGGTGAATGACAGTTCTTTAGGACCTGAAACGGAAGGGAACAAAGTATTCTTGATGAAAGCATTAAAAATTCGAATCCTTTTATATATATATATATATTTTGATGGAAGCTTCATAATTCCGGTCCGTATTTTTTGGATGGATAATCGTCTTTTAAGATGGAATGCTATGTAGGATGAAACAAAAACAAAAACAAAAACGATTTTAAAGCATATTTATATACAAATATCTTACATATATTTATGGAATTAATTATTTTATTTTTAGATTTATTTTAATTATAAATTTAATTATTTTATGTTTAGATTTATTTAAATTGTGATTTATTTTATTTTTATCTTAATTTGATTGTTTTTAATTTGATTGATTTTAATTGTATATAAATAAAAAACAAAACAATTTAACAATTCTTATTTTTATAAATTTCTTAACTACCTGCCAATTTTGCAACACTACTTTATAATTGCATCTCTATAATTGTATGCCAAGTTTTTGTAACATTCAAACACCATTATTTATCTTCATAAATCTGTCCAAGTATTCTTCCTACACATATGGAAATATTATGGACTTTTGTTCAAGAAATCTGTCCAAATATTCTTCCTACACATATGGAAATATTATGGATTGTTTTCAAGTTACTTTGAATTGGAATTTTGTTAATCAGGGTGTACCATTACATATATTTATGGAATTGTTTAATTATTTTATTTTTAGATTTATTTTAATTGTGAATTCAATTATTTTATTTCTAGATTCATTTTAATTATAATTTTTTAAATCTTAATTTAATTGATTTTAATTATATATAAATAAAAAATAAAATAATTTAACTAATCTTATTTTTATAAATTCTTTTAACTATTTATAATTTTAATACAGTACTTCATAATTACATCTCTATAATTGTATGCCATGTTTTTGTAACATTCAAACACGATTATTTATCCTCATAAATATGTCCAAGTATTCTTCCTACACATATAGAAATATTATGGATTTTTCTTCAACTTACTTTGAATTGAAATTTTGGTAATCATGGTGCACAATTACATATATTTTTTAATTATTTTATTTTTAAATTTATTTTAATTATAAATTTAATTATTTTATTTTTAAATTTAATTATTTTATTTTAAAATTTATTTTAATTATAAATTATTTTATTTTAATAAATTCGTTTAACTACCTGCCAATTTTGAAACACTACTTCATAATTGCATCTCTATAATTGTATACCAAGTTTTTGTAACATTCAAACATCATTATTTATCCTCATAAATCTGTCCAAGTATTCTTCCTACATATATGGAAATATTATTGATTTTTGTTCAAATTATTTTGAATTGGAATTTTGGTATTCATTGCGTAGAATTTTAAGTTTCTATTTAAATGAGAGATAGAGTTACATTATGCATCTTGTAACGATGTGAAAATTAGTATTGAAAGTAATTTTAAAAGTTTATATTTTATATTTTTATTGTTTAATTAATTTAAACAAGTTGGTGTTTTTTAAATTGTTATTATTTATGTTACACTAGTTTTTGAAACCTGAGAAAGTTTGGAACGTGGATACACATAAACTTTAATTTGGGAGCCTCAATAATATATATTAAAAAAATATTAAAAATATTTTAGATTACAATGATACTTGAGATTACAATGTATAGAGATATTGATACATTTTAAATCTTATTTCAATAAAATTGAAGTTGAATGGAGGACAATGTTTCTACTATTGCAACAACTACAATATTAAAATTACTAATTTAATTCTTGCTAATAATTATATCAATATATTTAACACAAAAATAAAACTTTAATATCCATAAATATTCCATTCGTAAATGAGAAACAAAATTAAAAATACATATATACAATTTTAACATTTTTTAAAAATTAAACTTTACATATATAAACTTTAAACATCTTTGTAAATTTGTGTTGAAAAAACCAAAATATTACTACTCTTCTAATATGAAAATATAATAAAAGTCAATGATATGGTTGGTTGATATCAACTACATAGTGGAGCAAATGCTTGTATTGGACAGGGTATTGATTTATTTTACTTTCATGTTTCGTTTGGGCTTGAAGGAAAACACAAATGCATTAAATTTTTTTCATATCCACAACTACAAGGTGAGTACTATTAGGTTTTCTTTATTTTACTAATTTTTGAAATAATATTTACTTGTAATTTAGTCTTAGTTTTATAGTGATATTTTGAATAAATATACTGAAAATATTTATAAGAAATTATGTATTTGCAATAAAGGAATAAATATATTTACATTTTAATTTAATATTATTCTAATTTAAAGCTCTTCTTTTAGGACACTAGTTCCCAAGTTCTCATTTCTTTGATATTGAAGCTTTCAAGTTTCCAAACTCCGTGAACTTTGAAAACTTGGGAACTAGATATTGAAAATGAGAGTGATTTTTATATTGTTATTATGTATTGTGTTGAAAGTAATTTTTAAAGTTTATATTTTGTATTGTTTAATTAATTTTAAAAAGTTAGTTTATTATTATTATTATTATTTACTATATATTTTGTTAATTATATTTTAATTAAAAAAATTAATATTATTTTTTTTTTGAAATTTATAGTTTTGATATTTATTTTTAATCAATGTAAATTAATATATTTGTTATCTCACTTGTATTTTTATTGTTTAATTAATTAATTTATTTTATTATTATTATTATTATGTATTATATAATATTTTCAATTATATTTTAATTAAAAAAATTAATATTAAAATATTTTTGCATTTATTGTTTAATTAATTTAAACAAGTTGGTGTTTTACGTAAATAGATTTAAATATATTTTATTTATTTATTTATTTATTTTAAGTTTCAGAAGTAAAGGTTGATTCTAGAGATAAAGTCAATCCATAATAATAATTGTTACATCTTTTTTCTCTTCTTTTCAATATGAGCACTCCATCACCTATTCCAAAAACTCACCCTAACAAGGGGAGGCCCCCCAAAATCACCCTAGAGATCCTTTACCAATATATGGAATCAGTAGAAAAAAAAAATTAAGAGAGTCAAAATCCAAATAGAGTTAGAAACATTAAAAAAAAAGAGTGAAGAAAGAGACCAAAAACTCAAAATAGAGCTAGTGGCAATGATTGATAAAAAAAATAAAAGATACCATTCAAACTCAAATAGATTCTTAGGTTTCAAGAATGAATTGCAGACAATGAAGGATATACTTCAAGAAATGAAAAAACATAAACAATCAATCCAAGAAGGAGGGGTTGAAGAAAATCACAACTTGAGAGATAGGATTAAAGAGCTAGAAGAAAAACTAACCAACAATTTGACCCTCAGTAACATGAAAAACAAATTGGATATCAAACCCATCAAAGAGGAAATGAATAAGCTAATCGAATTGGACCATGAATGTAACAAAAGAGCCTTGAACCTCATAATTTTTGGTATAAAATAACAACAAGAGGAGGATACGCATCACAAATTTATACAACTTACCTCATAGAAGCAAAGAGGCTAGGAAAAATAATTGATCACAAAGATAGGGTGATCCGTGTCAAAGTAAGTTATAATGACCATAAATATAGCATACTTAGTAAATCTCCGAGCTTAAAAGGGTCGAGAATATTTATAAATGAAGACCTCATTCCCGAAGACCAAACTGAATTAAGGAAGGAAGTTTAAAAGGTAAAAGAAGCCAGGAAATAAGGAAAATGGGTAATAATTAGAAATTGAAAAGCTATTGTTAGGGATAGAGACCATAAGGATAATAATAAATAGGAATTTGGGACACTTGGGATCCTTTTTTGGAATTGTCATGGCTTTCCATGGCGCAAAGGTCCTATGATAAGTTGGATCCCAAGTGGTATTGATATTATCTGTCTAGTTGAAACTTGGGAGCATGAGGAGTCTAAGGTTCTTAACATGGAAGGATTTGTATTGTGGTCGGCATGGATAAAAAAATCCCACCGTAGAGGGATAGGAAACATATCTTGTTATATTAGAAAAAACATTTCTCCTCACATTCAACTTCATAAGATTGACCCTCTTAATCAATACATTTGGATAGAAATTTCAGACACCAATGCTAAGAAGATGTATATAGCAATTTGTTATTTTGCACCTATTAATTCTACTTTTTATAAGAAAAATAATCTAGATAAAAATTGTCCCTATAATAATTTAGAACAAGATGTTTATAATTTGAAAAATGAAGGTAATATCCTCCTGCTAGGAGACTTTAATGCTAGGACTGCAACTAAACAAGCTACTCTTTTAAGTGATGACTCCAACGACAAT
This sequence comes from Picea engelmannii, assembly GCA_009831015.1. Lineage (NCBI taxonomy): Eukaryota > Viridiplantae > Streptophyta > Pinopsida > Pinales > Pinaceae > Picea > Picea engelmannii. The sequence continues at coordinate 198,267 of ML785851.1, forward strand.
CCTTTATGGCGAGATGAGGACCTTGTTTTATCTAATAGCTACAAAAGAAGCTCTCAAGACCTAATTGAGAATTTGTTTGGTACTGAGTTGGTCAAGCTCTACAGCTCTCAAGACCTAATAATTTGCAATGGAGTAATGAAGTGGCCAAACTCCA
>ML785851.1:215375-232517 GCA_009831015.1 Picea engelmannii
TCTTTTTTTTATTTATTTATTTTATGGTTCATGAATTTCTCTAAAGTTTTCCCTTAGGTTTTCTTAACATACAAATTCCAATCAATTTTGTTGGGAAGATCTACAAAATGATTTTATCTTTTAATTTCATAAAAGTAAATAAGTATACATAAGGAGGGTGACAAACTAACTCTACCACCTTAACCATAATGAAGATATGACAAATTCAATTCCCATTCTCATGAATTACCTGATTCATTCATCATCATTATGGAAACATGAGGCACCCATATCATCCATTAATGGATGATATGAAGGAGTTAACTTGGTGGCCTACTTGATTTTAATTCTCTAATCGATTTACACTCAGTGCATCCCATAAGCACTTTGTCCATCCCTTGCATTCCCTTAGTGGTGGTCCCTTTACTCTTGTGACCATTATATTTTAATATGTGGTTTAGTTCATTATACGTCCAACCATTTAGTTGTTTGATATTGATATATGAGAATGAAATTTACCTCCTCAAAAGATATTGTATTTCGTTTGAACCACAATATATTATTGTCAAATTCCCAAGACGAACTTGGGTAATGTTAAATAAGAAGGTTGATTATAATCAAATACAAATCCTTTTTAAGAATAACTATGTCTATGTCCATGCTCCATATTGTCACAACCTCGCAAGACACCTAATCAGAGCTCACGATTGTTCTTCTCCAGAAGTCTTGTGACACTGCGACGGTTCCTACTTTGTTACTTGGCACACAAAGAGTACTTCATCTAGACTACGCCTCTTCACCTAAAGAATACCCATACTTTGTTCTAGGCTAAGAATGAGTCACACTCCTACTCTAGTGCAACTCCTGTATACTTAGACAATTGTTAACACAATTTAACACCTACTCTTATTCAAGCATACATTTATGAACATGATAATCCAAGATAAAAATTCTGGAACAAATGAAGAAAAACACGTAAATAGTGCAGGTTGCACAAAATGTGCCTAACAACAGGTTAAGTATTTGTTATTGCAAAACAATTACAATATGAGAACTAGTGAACTGCTTTACAACTTGGCATGGTTAAACAACTTTCCACACTTCACCAAGACACTCATGAAGAGATTCATCACACCAAAACTCTCTATCGCAACCACCTCTGCAACCACCTTCTGTGCACCTCAAATGTGCCCACAATTGCAAACTTCTTCTCCCTTCGTTACCGCACAATTTCACCAAGCTAACAAAAATTTCGGTTCTGTCTCACACATGCCTCCACATAGCTTTGTTTTCCATGCTTCCCCAAAACCTACAAAGATTCCAACTCTTGGATACCTATCTTCCATTTTGACAAATCTGCCTTAGTTCGTTGCCTCATATTTACCTCGGACTTGTTCTCCAAATCTCTTCCAAAATGATCTATGCCTTATGCTATTCTTTGGTGGTCTTCCCTTGCTTTTATATGGACTCCAAGGCTCACTAATGCAATATTTCTTGTATCTTGGGTGTTTTGTGCCCCTTCGTGATCCCACACTTAATTGAATTTTTGCACCCCCTCCATGGACCCAATGTTTCCATATAAACCTGTGTGCTCATCAACCATTCGTCTCTTAGATCGATACACCCCATCCTTGGGAGTGCACCCCTTTCCTTGTGTGCTCTCTCATGCCAGTTGTTGTGACTCCTTGTGGGTGTGTCAATGGGGTCATCCAACCTCTCTGGTGGCCCATGTTTCCAAGGGAAGATGGGTCCACTTCTTGGGCATGCTCTCAAGTTTTCCCACGCTTGCCCAAACACAACCCAAGTCTCTATCAATTATTCTAAGGAAAGTAAGGTGTGTGACCCTTTGGTGTCATCGTGCTCTTTCTTTCACCCAAACATCTTCGTTCACCCAACCAATCACTTTTTCCTTGTGCTCTTTGTCCATTTCATTGCTAAACCAACCCAAGGAGTGCACACACACTTGTTGGGTGTTGTGAGAGTCCTTCCATCCTCCCTCACTCCAATTTGTTTCCATCCCCCACAACATCTATTGATTTCCATGGTGTCTCTTCCCAATCTTCAAATCTCATCACCACTCAATGAGTGATGTCTCCTCAACCATTGTCATCAAGGAAAACTCCCCTTAGGAAGTTACATGAGTCTACGAAGTATCATTTCCTGATGACTTACTATTGCTTCCATACTTTGGTTCATCTTCCGATGCTTCTGTGCGTTAGATCTACATGTGACTTTAGTTGATTGTGTATCTAGTCCAATCATCACACCTTTGTTGAAAGAACTCACATATTCACATTCAAACATCCATTTTTGTATGAAAACGTGTCACAACTGCAACTCTTCATCTCCTTCAATATGCAAAGTCACCCCCTGCATTCTCAATATTTTTCACCAAGGCACCTCCTCAAGGAACCCCATTGGCCTCATTGTAACCCTTCGAGACATGGATTTAACATGTCAAAGTCTAGTTTGGTGATCAGGGATGGTTGGTTGGTCCATCTTCCTCATCTCCAATATGCCCCAATTCCATCGATGAAGTGTCACCATACTTTTGCGACATGTACACAAGTAGAGGTACACTTGAATCGATTTTTCCTTTATACTCCTTCACGAGACATTCTAGTTTAAGGTCATACAACCATTCTCCATGTCCAAGTTCACTAAAGGAGGAATTGACCTCTTCCTTGGTTCTATTCCACCAAGGTGACAACATCTCCCTCATTTCCTCTTGGCACACATATCTTTTATTCTCCTATTCAATAAATTGCTTCAACATCCTCATCTATGTGACTTCCTTTGATCTTCACTGCCATTCATCAATTTTCAAATAAAAATCAGCCAAGCCACCACTATCTTAGCCAAATCTCCAACTGTCTCTTCAAAATTGATAAGCCTTCGTTCCACTAACACCAGCTTCCTTTCATTTTTTGTGTTAGAATATCTAACGATCACCCCACATCGTCCAAGTTTGTCTCCACAAGGTTTCTTGTTTTGGTTGTCCCCAACAACCATCTGCAAGGAAGACATCTACATGCCTCCTTCCTTCCTTCTTATGGTAGGAATAAAACATGGAGTCTGTCCTAAGAAAATGGTCAAACTGTTCATGTGAGGGACAAGTGCTGCCTTTTCCTTCCTCATGAACTTTTGTCCCAATATAGATTTAAATTGTCCATAGGAACAATGGTGAAACTCATTTTTCCACACCAGTCACCAAGATTCAACGATATTTTATTGGCCACACCAACAACCGTCTCTACAACTCATTTGACTATCTTGAAGGTTGTTTTCATTTGTTAGGGATGCCACCCAATCCTCTACACCATATTTCCCCTCAATAATTTATTAGTCGCCCCATTGTCCACCATGGCTAACATTTCTTTCGACCTGCACATAGAAAAGATTCATCTCATCTTGCTCTTGGCTCTCCATGGATTCACACTCCTTGATAATGTTCAAGAACTAGAAGAATCCAAAATATGAGTTGTGTTCCTTCTCCAAAGAATTCAAATTCTATTTCAAGGGACAATTCTTCGCATAGTGCCCCTTGGGACAAATCCAACATGAAATCGACTTCTTTTTCATTTCATTTATTTTCTTGGAATTGTCTTTTCTTCCCTTGGAAAATTTCATTTTTCCCTTTTCTTTCTTCTTCCCCTTCCCTTGTTATTCCTTATCACCTTACGAATCCCCATTGTTCCTAGGACCTCTTCAGGGTTCATCATCAAAGCCAAATAGTTTTCCACTAAGATGATCATTGCTACAAGAGTCTCCATGTTCTATCATTGCATCTCACTCTGCCTCCATGGTTGTAGACCATTCATGAAATGGAAAAGTATGTCTTCTTCTGACATGTTTTCAATATCCAACATGATCTCGTGAATTCCTTTATGTAGGCTTGTGATCCATGCCTAGTTCCCTGAACTAAGCCGTTCCTTCAAGGTTTCCTTCATCTCTTCCTAGTTTTCAATATTCTCAATGATTACCCCATCTTCTAAGTCTTCCACATATTTCCTCCACCAAATATTAGCGGCTCATATCAATAACGTTGATGCAACGTTCACCTTGGCTTCATCTAAACTTATGTTCAATTGCTCCAAGTACTGATCAATTTCCCAACACAAGTTTCCCAACAACTTAACATTGAAAATTCCTTCATATGGCTCAGGTTCCTTTATCTTGATCCTCATAGGCATGGTAGAAAATCTCTGCCATTATACAAATCATGTTTCAACAATGTGAAGGTGTCGTCTTGGGCCTTCAACCTCTATGTGACTACAACAAGTGCATCATCTGTTTCCTTGAGTCTATCCTGAATGTCATTGGTCAAGGTGTCGATCATAAAATTTACAGTCGACTAGCACTCCTAAATGGATTTGTTAAACCCACAGTTCATCTTTCCCATCTTAGTCTCCATCATATCGACCTTCTCACCATGCTGGCACAATGCACCTATCATCTACTCGATAGTCCTTTCTACGATAACTATTCAATCCTTCCTTTTTTCTATCTTGGGATCCCTCTTGGTGTCACTATCATTAGACATGGATGGCCCTCCAAGTATATTCACTTTAATTACGAAGGGTTCATTTAATCCACCCAAGATTTTGTCTCAATACTTCTTCAAAATTTTGTGATCAACTCTATGTCTACTTCTGCGATTAGGTGTGTGATAGTCCTACGTCGCTATGCCTTTTCCAATTGCTATATTCACCCTCAAAACTCTATGCTTGGCATAAAAAATGGGAGCTCCCATGTATACTCAAATTTAATCTCTTTGTTTTCAATGTGGCGTTGTCACAACCCACCAAATCTGCACTCAGGATTCCTTTGCAATGGGTCAGTTCATTGAACTCTCACCAAGCCTACACCTAGACTGCTTTTCCAACAAGAGAACCCCTCCTCCACAACTGTTTTGAATGGATTAGTGATGAAGTTATAAACCTTCTTCGATACCATATGTCACAAAGGTGACAATGCGGTGAAGAGCTCACCAAATTGTCTCACAAAATAGGCTCTGATACCACTTGTGATGACCCCACAAGACACATGATAAGATATTGTGATCCTCCTCCTCTTGAGGGTGTGAAAAACCTCAATGGGTCTTACTTGGTTTCTTTGCACACCAATAATACTTTTTTCGGATTACACCTCTTCACCTAGAGCATACCCATACTTTGTTCTAGGCTAACTGGTGACTTACACTCCTACTATAGTGTAACTCTTGTATACATAAGTAATTTTTAGTATAATTTAACACTCAGTATTTTACAAGAATATATTCATGAACATGAGAATCCAAGAGAAAAAATGTAGAATAAATGAAGACAAAAAAAATAGTGTAGGTGGCACAACCCATGCCGAACACTCGAGTAAGTCTTTGTTATTGCAAAATAGTGACAATATAAGCACTACCATCTTGATTTACAACTTGGAATATTTAAACAACTCACCTCACCTCACCAATACACTAATGAAAAAATTCCTCACACAAAGAATCTCTATCACGACCATATCCGCAGCCACTTATGCTACACCTTAGACGTGCCCATAATCATATAATTGTTGTCACTTTATTACATAGACTTTCACCAAGCTAACATAGATTTCGGTTATACCTCACACATGCCTCCAAAGACATGTGTTTTCCATCTCCAAAACCTCCAAAGTTTCAATTCTTGGCTACTTGTGTTCCATCTTGGAAAGTCTCCCTGAGTTCATTGCCTCAGATTTTCCTCAAACATGTTCTTCAAATCTCTTGCAAAATTCTCTATTCCTTCTGCTCTCATTTAGTGGTGCTCTCTTACTTTTATATGTACTCCAAGTTTCACTTGTGCGAGACATCATCTCTCTTGGGTTTGTCCTACCCCTTCACAAATACACACTCAATTGACTTGTCATACCCCCTCTGTGGACCTAGTGTGCCCAACTAATCCCATGCGCCCATCAAGAGTTTGTCTCTTGGATTAGTGAATCCCATACTTGGGTGTGCACCCCTTTCCTTGTGCGCTCTCTCGTGTTGAATATTTTGACTCCTCATGGGTGTTCTGATGGGGTTTTCCAACCTCTCTAGTGCACCCATCTTATCGGGGGCGGACAGTTCCACTCCTTAGGCATACTCCCAAGTTTCCCAAAAACAACCCAAGTCTCTACCAATCGTTCGAAGGTAAGTAAGGTGTGTTCCCCATTGGTGCTGCCCATCACAATCATGTGCCCAAGGTGCTTCTTCTCATGCCCAAATGTCTTCATTCACTCAATCAATTACTTCTTCCATGTTCTCTTGTTACTTTTTGTGGTCGAATCATCTCAAGGATCACGTGCACTTGGTGGTTGTTGTGGGATTCCTTACACATATTATAACTACTTAACTATTATTTATATTTGTTCTTAGAGACTAACTATATACCCCTAAAAATGGCAGTATGATTTTCTTATTATTTCTCATCCACCAACCAATCCAAGGTTGTCTTTGAAGGCCTAATTAAAATTTTATCTTAACTATATAATCAAAATCACATTCCATTTTAGTTTCTCCCTCACTCTATTTATCTATTCTTTATCAGGGAATTTAAAAAAATTAAAATTAAATGACTACAATATATATTACTTTGGAACTGGGGTGAGAGTCATTATTTTACTTTCCCGTTTTTCTTTCTTTGTTTTTTTTAATAGATTTTTTAATCCCTATCCACACTTACTATAATGAGAGAACATTTCCTTAAAAATCCTATATTTTTATCTTTCTATGGAAACCATCGAGATGAAAGAGAATATTTCACATTTGTTTAAAAATATCTTTTTTTGATGGAGTGGGTTTCCATTTGGAGAATATATCCTCTAATAATTTAATTGTAGGAATTTATAGGTAATATATGCCAAGGAAATCTCTCAAGAAATTCTCCTCATTCCAAGAAGGTAGAAGGTTAAATAAACAACTCATGAATAGATTATGTATATCACATCAACAATTAACTCACTAAAACAAACTTGTCACAAAGTAGGATTTGAATGCGAGTGGGGAGGTTAATAGTTTTCCTTGTAACCACTCAAGTTACATCCAATTAACTAGATATTTCTTACTTAGCTAGATTACTTTATAAATTTATGTGTTTAAAAAATTCACATAATAAAAAATAATACAGTCTTCTTTAATTAGACCCTGAAACTTGTTAGATAGTTCCATTAAAATGTATGAACTAATATGCTTCTTCTAACCATGAATATTACTTAAAATTATTGAATTGAAAACTGTCTGTTGATAATATGAGGTAGTCATTCACAAGTATGATGATCAACATAAGTATTATGATCAATAAAAAAATTATATGCCATTAAGCATATGGATCTTTCTCTTAGTGAACCTAATATGTTTGTCACTTTTTCTTAGGGGAAGATAATAAGACATTAGTTGAGAATTCATGGTTTTGATAAACTATTTTAATATACTGGATTTTTTTTATAATAATTAAATAAATTTCTTTATTAAATAAAATAGAAAAATTGTAAGGTACCAAATGTATTATAATACCCATAAACATAAATATTGCAACAAATACCACTGACATAGTAAAATGTAGAGAATAACAACACCAACAATGATACCTTTATTGATATAAAGAAAAGTTCACTTGCTTCTTTGAGGGGGAAACCTCTAGCAGAGAAGATCTCTATTACATTAATTCTCAAGATACGACTTTCACATGCCTTCTATTCCAACTATTTGTACTAATTTTATCTTCTAAAGAACATTATACATGAAGGTATTTCTAGAACTGGAAGCCTTTATTAAGTCTTCTTACATTACACTTGTTTACATTATTATATAGGCCTTATTTACTAATGTCAACCTTTATTACATGGAACATATATTATTCTACCTATGTGAGGGTTTAGAGAGATTAGGTCCCTAACATGGCCTCCCCCTTGAGAAACAACCTTGTCCTCAAGTCTTGAGATGAGAAAATTGGTGAAGAATGGTAGGCATCTCCTAGGGGGCATATTCTGGTGATGTATCCTTCCATTGAACTAAAAATTCCTTGATGGTGCACTGACAGAGATGAAGCTCATGCTGGTCCAAGACTACTTGTAGTTGCAATCAAATTGAACATTCTTCATCCAACTTAGGGAGACATATTTAAGTTTATAACTTAGTTCTACTCACTTTATTTAAGCATGAGACATTAAAAATAGGATGGATCTTAAAGTGATTGGGAAGATCTAACTTGTAAGATACATGCCCTACTTGCTTGATAATTGTATAATGACCATAAAATTTGGGGGTGAGTTTTGGACAATGTTCAACTTTGAGTGAAGTCTTCTTATAAGGTTGCAGATGAAGAAACATTTGGTCCCCTTCAACAAATTGACGCTTGACACAACCCTAATCTCCTTGTTGCTTCATGTGATTTTGAGCTTGGACCAAATTTTATTTGAGGGTGCGAAGAATGGCCGTGCGAACTTTAAGAATGATGTCAACCTCCTGAACCTTGGAGACACCTGACATGTATGAGAGAACCGACAATGGATTTTCCTCTTCGACTACTTCAAAGGGAGTCATGCGAGTCTAAATGTGATAAGATGTGTTGTACCACCATTCAACTAGGGGTAACCAATGAACCCAATGATTTTTTCTTTCGTACACAAGACATCGAAAATACATTTCCAAACACTTTTGACAACTTGTTTTTCCATCATTCCAGAGATGATAGGTGGTGCTAAGGTGCAATTGGGTTCCCTAGATCTTGAACAATTCTTGAAAAAAAAATCTAGTGAAAGATAAATATCGATTGGAGAATATAGAATGAGGCATGCCATGGAATTTGAATATATTCTCCATAAAAAAAATGATCCATTGTGTATGCGGTGAATGGGTGTTGAATGGAACATAAATGAACATATTTGGAAATATGATTCACTACCACCATGATGAATGACTTATTTCCTGATTTAAGTAATCCATCTATGAAATCCATATAAATATTCGTCCAAATAGTAGGTGGAATCGAGAGAAGTTGGAGTGTTCCTGGAGATTTGACAGTTTCTCCCTTATGGCGTTGACATATATCACATTCAACTGTAAAGGTGCACATGTCATGTTTCCCACCTTCCCATAAAAAGAATGTTTGATCTGTTCATAGGTTTTGGTAAAACATGAATGACCAACTATGGGTGAAACATGAAACTCAAAGAGCATTGTGGATTTAAGGTTCAACCATTTGTTTAAATACAAGTGACCTTTATAGAGAATATATTCATTGTGCCAAGAGTACCATGAAGAAGCTTGCAAATTCTACTACAATTTTTGGATCAGGCTAGAGAGGTTGGGGTCTTGAAACCATTCCTGGTGAATGACCTGAAGTTGGCTTGCTACAATGGATCATAGGGAAAAGAGGGATCCTTATTCTTCGTACTTTTGTGAAAGAGAATCAACAATAACATTTCATTTTTCCTTTTTGTAGTTGATACCATTATCATATACAAATATCTTGGTCACCCATTTTTATTGCTCCGGGGATGAAATTATTTTTTCCATAAAATACTTGAGGCTATGATGATTATTTTTAACTTGGAAACGTTTCTCCGAGAGATAAGGATGCCAGAGATCCATTGCATGCAATATATCCAACATTTCATTTTTATAGGTTGACTAGCCGAACTTTCACTCCGACATTTGTTTGTTTGTGAAAGCCAAATGTCATTTTTCTTGCATGAGGACTTCCCCAATTTCTCTCTCGTAGGCATCACATTCCAGAAAAAAAACTCTTCATGAAGTCTAGGAGTACCAAGACAAGATTCATGCACATAACCTCTTTCAAGGCTCAGAAGGAGAGATCAGCTATAAGAGTCCAACTAAAAGCATTATTTTTAAGGAGAGTAGTGAGGACCCACATTTTTTCCATAATTTTGAAAAAACTTATGATACTAGCCAGTTAAACCCAGGAATCCATGCAATATTTTAAGATTTTTATGGCGAGGCCAATATTTCATATCTCTAATTTTCTTAGGGTCCACAAATACACCATCCTTGCTGAAAATCTGACCTAGGTAATCAACTTCAGAGGCTCCAAAATCACATTTAGATTGTTTGAGAAAACGTTGGTGTTTAGAGAGTAGATGGAGAACTTGATCCACATGGGTTATATGGGATTACAAACTTTTACTATAGATGAGAATATCATCAAAGAAAACTAAGAAAAAATGATGGAGGAAAGGATGAAAGACATGATTCATGAAACTTTGAAAAGTGGAGGGGGGATTACAAAGGCCGGAAAGAATAACCAACAACTCATAGGGACCCTCATGAATTCTAAATGTAGTCTTGGGAATGTCTTCCTATTTAATATGTATCTGGTAGTATTCCAAAAGGAGATCAAGTTTGCTAAAGTATTGGGCACCACTCAATTCATCCGAAAAGATTATCAATGAAATGAATGAGAAATTTATCTTTGATTGTGAGTTTGTTAAGGGATAAAAAATTATTATACATGTTCCAAGTGCCTTATTTATTGAATACCATGAATACTAGAGAAGCATAGGGGTTGGTACTAGGACGAATAACACCCGCTTCTGGAAATTGTTGAACAACTTTCTCAATTTCATTTTTCTGGGAAAAGGGATGACGATAAGGGTTAACATTGGGAGTATAGATTGGAGGTTAGGGCACACAGAGGGTGTCTCAATGAATTGAGTGAAATGGAGTTGGGTAATAATGCAATAATTACCTTTTTTTAGTAGATTTTTCCATTCGGTGGGAGATGATGATCTCAGAGGAGCTTGTTGTGATGCCTTAGAACTTATATTGTTGTCTCTCTTGTTTGAATTTCATGGTTAGGTCCTTAAAATCCATGAGGATGGGTTCGAGCATGTGTAACCATTCAACACCAAGAAAAATGTCACAACTCCCCATTCTAATATCAAACATATGAGATTTCATATAGTATTGACCAATTTGTAGGCATATATTTTCACAACGCCTGCCACATTTTATGGAACTAACATTGGCAATAATGATTTCCTTGAATAAAATTATGGGTGATTCCATTTTCAACCAGAATGATGAAATTTATATGCTTAATGTATCCAATTAACTTGACGGTTTGGGGAGCAGAGAATCTAGTGAGAGCGTGTAGCGAAATCATTGGTTCAACTTCTGGTGGATCTGAGGGTGGAGTAAGATAATATGTTGGGGGTATCTCTTACACCAGGGAAACATTGGCCTCCTCATTATAAAAATCCTTATAAATGACCATAAATATGTTTTTTTCCTTACACTTGTGCCCCCAAAAATATTTTTCATCACAATTATAGCAAATTCCCTTGAGTTGGTGTTCCACCATTTCTTCCCTAGTTAATTTTGATATTTTTATTAGAGTGGCATTAGGGGTGGGATTGGTGGGTTGAGTGTGAGGAATAAAGGCGAGTTTACAATTTCAAGTGGAGATAATCATTTGTGATTCATTGGATCTTTATTATCTTCCAACAAAGTTTGAGGGTGAGCCATTAGGACTTGGGCACAAATTTCATCCTTGAGGTCACTGATAAAGAATTTTCTAAAGAAGGAATCTAAAATACCCTCCATTTTAAAATCCAAGTGCTCAAAGAAGGATATAAATTATTCCACTATGATATGCTATTTCAATTGGTCAAACGACATAAATGATGGGTGTCAATGTCAAAGCATTCATAAATCTCTACAAAAAATGATGTTCAAGCAACATACCCTTGGTGTGCAGTTTGACACCATTTCCACCATTTATAACATTGAGGATCCAAATAGAGGGAACCATAACAAATTCTGCCCAACCAATTGTTGGAAGTATTGTTTTTATTGATGTCAAATATAGGGGGAGACTACATATATCCAAGATAAATATTAGAAGCCTACAAATGTCCAAGATAAATATTGCAAGATGGAGATTATTGAAAGTATTATTTTTGGATTTTTGATGATTAGTTTGGATACCCTATCTTTGAAGGAACTTTTACTCTACATACCTAGCTCAAATGGGAGCACAAATTATATGGTTCAAAATATTATTCCAATACCTTTCCAACACTATATGGTATTCCTTCTAACTTCCTAGGAATACAAAGATATTATTTTTTCCATCTGAAAACCCAACCAAAAAATTGTGATTGACTTAGCCAGTCTTTACATGTTGGCCTTGAAAGTGGGGACATAATTACTATAAATACATGATATATTTTCTTATTTGTGGTGAAACCAAGCAATAGATCAAGTCTTAGATGCACTAAAGGTGTTGGGGTGTCTTTATCATGTGCGAGGTAAGTCTAAGAGATTTTATTAAGGTATTTCTTGTTATCAAGGCGCGCTATGAAGGACTGGAGGTATGTGATGCTATTGTGTACACTTTTTGAGGTTGTAATGTTTCCGTCAGTGTATTTTTTCATCATTGAATGTTTCCATTAGTGGATGTTGTTGTCAGTGGATGTTTCCATCAGTGATTACATTATGGGAATGATGTTATGAGACTTTCTAGGGTTTGAAGAATTGTCTATGGAATGAAACATACAAGTGAAGTTGAAAGTAATATGTGTATGAAGATATTGGATTGGTGTCGACACATATCTTATTGAGTTGGTGCTCGGTTGAGGATATTGTTGTCTCTAGTAGGTTTGTGCCTACATATTGTTCAGGATATTGGTGTCTCCAATATCTTGGTGCCTACATCTTGCTAAGTTGGTGCTCAGTTTAGGATACTGGTGTGTCCAGTAGGTTGGTGCCTATAATATTTTTAATAGTAGATTGGTTCCTACATACATTTATAAATATAAGTTTATGGTTTTCTCTTGATTAGGTTTCGATGTTAATTTTTGTGTATTTTGATTTGAGTTTATATGTGATTAGATATTATTTTCGGGATTAAATGCGTAGTGTAAGTCATGAATATATGACCCATATTCATGAGTATTAGTTGCAACTGACCAATAATTCTCATGATTTGACTTACACTACACAATTAATCCCAAAAATAATATCTAATATCTTGCACTGTGGAAGCCCCTATATGATTTATATGTGATTGTTGTTTCTTAGCCAATGAATTGTTGATGAATGGTTAAACAAAGAAAAAATTATCGTATATTGATTCACCCCCCCTCTCAGTGTAAACATCAGTTCAACAATTGGTATAAGAGAAGGTTCCTTTATAAACAATCTAACCACTAGAAGGTAAATCTCAGGATCACACATGTCTGGTCAAGAAGAATTCCTCTTCATAACTACAGATAAAAAGTCTAATGCTAAAGAAAATGAAGACAATTCGAAAGAAAAATCATATTAACAGGAAGAAGACATTGATGGGGAAGTGAATCTTGCAGAAGAATCATTAGTTCCATATAAGAAATAGGAAGACTCGAGAGAAATATTAAAAACACGAAAGAGCAATTACATAAATATGAAAAGAAGGATCATGATCTTGATGAAACAATTTTTTTTTATCATCCTGAATATTCAACTAGAAGAAGAAAAATGATAGAAGAAGAAGTGAGAAGCCAAATAAAATAAAATGAAGAAAATTATGTCAAGTTAGAGGATGAAATCGTTTCCTTAAGAAATGAACTAGATAAAAAAACTATTTAGTTGAATAGAAGCTTGAAGTTTGGAAAGAGTACAAAAATCTTAGAAAATATTCTCAGTTTCCAAAGGTCACCATTTATCAAGATAGGTCTTTGCTACATTGAAAGAAAAATCCTCAAGGGAGATGCAATCACTAAGGTCACAAAGTCATCAGAACATGAAAATGAAGAAAATCCTGAAAACTATGCCTATATTCTTAAAGGCTCCATAAACAATGAAAGAAACAAGAAGAAATGAAATGATGACCAACCTAAATATGATTCTTCCTACAAGAATGAGTTCAAAAGAGTTATTCCACCAAGAAAACCTTTCACAAACCAACAAAAAAATATCTTTCTTGGCTATTGTTTTTCTTGCAACAATTTTTTTCATAAAGAAATAGATTATAGATCTTATGCAAGACGTTGTCTTATGAGAGATAGAAATAGAGGTTCTTACAAAACCTCAAAGGATGATTATGTGAGAAAAAAAGATAGAAGTTATCATGGGTTTGCTAATAGAAACTACAATTCATTTTCTCATCTACTTGATATTGAATGTTATAAGTGTAATAAATACATGCACATAGCATGTGACTATAGAAGCAACATAATAACGTGTCCTAAAGAAAATTGGGAAGAAGATGTTATTGGTTGTGGATCCTCATTATCTTCTTTTTTCATAGGTCTTTGTTTTCAACCTTGTTTATACCCCATGAAGATTGTACACCTCGTGATATTGTACAGCCCTCCATGCAGGGGGGTTGCGGGGGGGCTTTCCCTCCCTACGGGGTCCATGGGGCCGATCCCCAAGGCTGGGGTGTCTGGGGGAAAGTGGGCCCCCGATGGGGGTTCTAGGGGGACACCTCCGAAGGAAAATTTTCTATTAAGCCCTAATATTGGCTCATTACCCCTTAATTGGGGCATATTATATTAGTAATTCCATTTTATTTATGTGGGGTTTAGTCCATTAGTTGTAATTATACCTCCTAGTCTCCTATATATACCAAGGAGACATTTTCATTTTGAATCATCTGGTACTTGAACATTTAAGTGGGGTAGAAGGAGGTTTCCCCCTTGAAGAGGATTATTATATGAAATTATCTCTTTTTCAAGGCATTGAGTACTTTTTCTGAGGTTTTTCTATGCTATATTGATATTTGGTTCTTAACATATGGTATCAGAGCTCAAGGTCTTGGGGTTTCGCTGCTACATCTGAGACACCGTGGCATTTTTGCTATAACTTTTTTTCTACAATGTTTCATAAAAAATATTGTGGAGTATATTTAGTAGACGGATCAAGGTATGTTGGGTTCAAAATTTAGCTCCTGATGCCTTAAAATTTTGAAGATACAACCTGTACAAGATAGGGTTCTAGAATCATCCTGAATTGAGTCATTGCGGAATTTTCGCTATAAAAGTTTTTCTGTAAGGTTTCGGACCCTAAAATCTGGAGGATATTTACAGAAATTAGTAAGGTATCTATGGTAAAAATTTCAGCTTCTGGGTCATCTTAAATTTGTAGATACACTCGGTGTAAGATAGGGTATCTAACTAGTCCTATTGATTAGTCTCAAGAATGTGTTCCAGGTAAAAAACTCATAACTTCTTCTTAGAGTATCCAAATTGAGTGGGACTAGTTTCATTGGATCGTAAACAATTTGAGGTATTTCTGGTGTGAGTTTCAGAATTTTATATCAATTATTTGTGTGGGGCATGCTATACAAGTGAGATCTCCTGGAAAGGATAAAAATCGGCAAGTTGTGGGGAAGTTACCATAAATTCCACTTGGCACATCCAATTTTGATCAGACATGTGGCATTGCAGAGAAGAAATATCAGAGAAGTACCTAAAAGAAAGTTTCATACCCAAAAGGGTTGAAACTTGGGAGATAAAACTGAAGAAATATTGTCTAGCAGAACCACCTCAAAATCAAGGATCAAAAGTGATACTTGGCCAACATGCCACCAAAAAAGAGAACTTCTACACCAAATAAGCCTCTAGAAAATCCTACTTGGACTCTTGATGAAGGTGAAGAGATGCGTAGGGACATAAATGAACTACAAAAGAAGATGGATTCAATGGAAGCTAAGTTGATGGATTCAATGGAAGCTAATTTGGATACTAAGATGGATGGTTTAAAAGGGGAGATCATGGAAGTATTGAAAAATTTTGTAACAGAGAAGACACCTGAAAGTGAAAATGCATCCCATGGAATTCATAATGAGGACACAAGGAAGGTGAATCAAGAATGGAGAAACTCCAACTTTGGTTTGAAGACCAACCACGTTCCTAAGATTGATATGAGGAAATTTGATGGCTAGGACCCAATCACATGGATACTTCAGATGGAGCAATTCTTTGATCTCCATAATGTGCCACATACACAAAAGGTATGGATTGCTTCTTTATATTTAGAACCTAATCAATTTGTATGGTATCAATGAATTTGTTCTCACAAATCACTCATCACTTGGACAATTTTCACAGAAGAAATGACAACACACTATGAGGATACAAGGAGCAATACCTTCTTTAGCCAATTCATAAATATCAAGCAAAAGGGTTCAGTGACTGAGCACATTGAGAACTTCCAAAGATTGAATATAAAGATAACTGATATTCCAAATGAGCACTTGATTGATGTATTCATAGAAACTTTAAAGGATAGCATTCAACATGAGGTTCACCTTTGGGAACCCAAATCATTGGAGAATGCATTTAAGGTGGCAAGAAATGTTGAAAGTAAAAATATGGCTATGGCTACTAGAAGGACCAATCCTAACACCTATAGAGAGAACAATGCTCCTTCTCCTAAAACACCTCAACCTACAAGGTTGACACCCCAAAAATTGGAGGAAATAAAAGAAAAAGGTTTATGCTTTAATTGTTACAGCAAGTACAGTAAGGGACATAAGTGTGGTGAGAAGAAATTATTCTACATAGATTGTGAAGAGGAAGAAGAAGAAGAACTAGAACCGTCTCAAGATGAAACGTAGAAACAATTTCTTCTGAAGAGTTGAATCCCACGATATTGTGTAATGCATTGGCTGGAATTAGCAATCCTCAAACCCTCAAGATCGAAGGATACATCAAAAAGAAAAAGGTAATAGTCCTAATTGATTCTGGCAGTACTGATAATTTCATTCACTATAAATTAGCCAAAGATCTCAATTGCTTTGTATATCTAGCACCAGAGTTTCAAGTAATGATTGCAGATGGAGGAACTATCAATTGCTCAGGAAAATGCAATAAGATCAATCTTACCATGGGGGAATATGTAATGAATAGTCCAATGATTGCTATACCCATGGGTGGTGTAGATGTTGTACTAGGAATCCAATGGTTACAATGATTAGGAACAGTGGCTTTTAATTTTCAAGAACTTTTCATGAAATTTTCTTTGGAAGGAAAAGAAATTGAGTTAAGAGGTATCATAGGGAAACCTGGTAAGGTGATAAGCTCTAACGGCATGACAAAATTATTGAAAAAGGGGCATCAAGACATTATTGCACAACTATGCTCACTAGATGTTCAAACATCTAAGCCATCTATTCCTCAAGATCTCCAAAGGATCATTGATAAGCA
>ML785851.1:233015-264591 GCA_009831015.1 Picea engelmannii
CTAAATATTTTGAACAACTTAAAGAGGTGATGTGTAAATCTCCTGTCTTGACCACTCCAGACTTCACAAAAACCTTTATTGTGGAATGTGATGCCTCGGGAAATGGAATTGGTGCTGTCCTAATGCAAGAAGGAAGGCCCCTGTCTTTTGAAAGTCGACCACTTAAGAGAAAGGACTTACACAAACCCATTTATGAGAAGGAAATGATGGAAATACTACATGCATTGAAGAAATTTCGTCCTTACCTAATACGTAGGCACTTCAAGGTCAAAACAGATCATGATAGTCTTAAATACTTCTTGGAACAAAGACTATCTTCAGAAGAACACCAAAAATGGGTAACCAAGATATTGGGTTATGATTTTGAAATCGTATATAAAAAGGGGAAGAAAAATGTTGTGGCAGATGCACTCTCAAGAAAGGATGAAGATTTTGAGGCCTTTCTCTGTGCTATCTCGATCATCCAACCCGATTGGATAATAGAAGTAAGGGATGAATGGAAGAATGATGAAAAAGTGTGGACTCTCATTCAAAGGTTGCATTAGGATTCCAGTGCATCAGATACATTTACATGGAAGAATGATTCACTATGGTACAAAGATCGCTTATATTCATGTAAGAACTCCCAACTCAAACAAAAGATACTATTGGAATTGCACACCTCACTAGTAGGAGGGCACTCGGGATTTTTGAAAAGCTACCATAGATTCAAGAAGTATTTTTTTGGGATGGCCTTAAAATTGATATTCAAAGGTTTGTAGCAGAATGTTTGGTTTTCCAACAAAATAAGGTGGAAACAATTAAGACCCCAGGTCTTTTACAACCATTATCCATCCCAAGTCAGTGCTGGGAGGAGGTTTCCATGGATTTCATCAGAGGGTTACCAAAGTTTGAAGGAAAGAGTGTCATCATGGTGATTGTTGATAGACTGACTAAGTACACACACTTTTGTGCACTCTCTCATCCCTTCAAATCTAGTACAGTTGCCACCTCATTCATGGAGACAGTTCGAAAGCTACATGGGAGCCCAAAGATTATTGTAAGTGACAGAGATCCCATCTTCACTGGACATTTTTGGATAGAATTATTTTCTTGTTTGGGTACTCAGTTGGATCATAGCCCATCCTATCATCCTCAATCTGATGGACAAACTGAGATAGTGAACAAATGTTTGGAAGGCTACCTTCATTGCTTTGTCTCTGATAAACACACACAATGGTTCAAATTGGTACCCTTGGAAGAATGGTGGTATAAAAGTTCCTTTCATATTGCAACAAAAATGACACCATTTATGGCACTTTATGGATACCACCCTCCTTCCATCACTTCTTCTCTAAAATAAAAATCTAAGGTTCAAGCAGTGGAAGATCACATCGAGAATCAACAACAAGTTCTCCAAATCTTAAAGGACAACCTGACCATGGCACAAAATCGCATGAAACAAGCAGCAGATCAACATCATAGTGAAAGAATTTTTGAAGTAGGGAATTGGGTGTTTTTATGACTACAACCATACAAACAGATGTCCCTGAAGAAAGCCAAGAAGGATAATAAATTATCACCAAAGTACTATGGCCCTTATAAGGTGTTGCAAAAGATTGATACTATGTCATACAAAGTGGAGCTTCCTGCATCTTCACGAGTACACCCAGTTTTCCATGTTTCATGCTTAAAGAAGGTTATAGACGATAAGATCCCAGTTCAAAATATATTGCCAGAACTTGACGAGGAAGGAAAAATCATATTGGAGCCTGAAGCCATCAATGACACAAGAATTTGCCAGCTGAGGAATAGATCCATTTCAGAGTATCTCATTAAATGGAGGAAACTACCAGTTGAAGATTCCACTTGGGAAGATGAGTCTTTTATACAGAAGCATCCAGAGTTACTGAAGCATTGCGGACAACACTTGTCTCAAGGGGAGGGGCATGTTAAGCCCTAATATTGACTCATTAGCCCTTAATTGGTGCATATTATATTAGTAATGTTAATTTATTTATGTTGGCTTTAGGCCATTAGTTGTAATTATACCTCCTAGTCTCCTATATATACCAAGGAGACATTTTCATTTTGAATCATCTGGTACTTGAATATTTAAGTGGGGTAAAAGGAGGTTTCCCCCTCGAAGAGGTGGAGTCTCATTATCTTCTTGTTTCATAGGTCTTTGTTTTTAGCCATGTTTATACCCCATGAAGATTGTACACCTCGTAATATTGTACACCCCTCCATGCGGGGTGGGGGGGGGTTGCGGGGGGGCTTTCCCTCTCTGCGGTGTCCATGCGGCCCATCCCTAAGGCTGGGGGGTCTGGGGGAAAGTGGGCCCCTAGTGGGGGTTCTAAGGGGACATCTCCGAAAGAAAATTTTCCTTGTAAATCTATATTGTAATTTCATATTAAATATGGATTGTTCATTATAAGGTCAGATCTGATGGTAGAAGTTATGTTAGGGTTTTTTTCCCTATAAGGTAAGCCTCTTTTATGAGGGAAATGTATTGTGACTATGCATCATTGTGAATATTGTATTCTGAGAGAGGAGACTGTGAGAGAAAGAAGAGGAAGTTACAACATGTTTGTTGTAGGTTGTATCCCTTCATTTTGCTAGATAATAAAGAGGAAGGACTTGAAAATTTCTCTAGTGGACGTAGCCCACACTAGGTGAACCATGTATATATGAGTCTCTATTGTATTGTATATCTTTTGTGTTTTATTTCTGCATTTGTTTTTATTTTATTTCTCCACGATCATGTTTGTATAAAAACGGGTATTAGAGCGAAAGGTAACTCACAAGAAAGGGGGTTCTTGGTTTGAGTGGGAGCAATAGTGGAAGATGGAAATTTATGGTCGATAAATTTAATGACCAAAACTACCAATTATGGAAGATGCAGATGTGAGATTATTTATATTAGAAGGATTTATTGCTACCATTGGGTGGAATAGAAAAGAAGTCGACAACCATGAAGGACAAAGGGTGGGAGGTTCTTGACAGAAAGGCATTAGTAACAATATGGTTGAGCTTGGAAACATCCGTGGATTTCAATATTTCAAAAGAAAAGGCAATGAATGAGCTAATGGATGCATTTTCTAAACTGTATGAAAAACTCTCAGCATCGAATAAGGTATTTCTAATGAAGAGATTATTTAATATGAAGATGTTAGAAGGTGGGTCTTTTGAAGATCATTTAAATGAATTTAATACAGTTACTAATCAACTAATTTTTGTAAAAGTGGACTTTGATGATGAGGTCAGGGCTCTTCTAATATTGTGCTCATTTCCAGAAAGTTGGAATGACTTGATCATGGCTATAAGTAACTCTATCTCTAGTTCAAACACTTTAAAATTTGATTATGTTGTTGGTGTTATCCTTAGTGAGGAAATGTGATGGAAAAACACATGTGAGAAATCAGGTACTGCATTAAACATGGAGAACATGAGAAGAAAAAATGATAGAGGAAAGGGTTCAGGGAACTGTTGGAATTCTAGGAAGCTCAAATCCAAATCGATATTTGGAAAGATAGAGTGCTGGAATTGTGGGAAGAAAGGAAATCTGAAGAAAAACTGCAGAGCTCCAAAGAAACAAAGAGATGAACAACATGCGAAAAAACAGGAAGAAAATGTAAAAGGTGATATGTTACAAGATGATTTGATTCTTTTTGTAGATAATATTTATGATTCTTTTGTAGTAGATTCAGGGGCTTCATTTCATGCCACCTCCCATAGGAAAAAATTTCTAGATTACATTCAAGATGATTTTGGATAGGTTCATTTGGGTGATGATGCACCATGCAAAATTTTTGGAATGTGAAAGGTAAAAATAAAGAAAAGGAATGGAAACCAATTTTTTTTGAAAGAGGTAAGACATGTTCTAGATGTAAGGAAAAAATTGATTTCAACAGGGCAGTTGGAAAGTGAAGGTTTTATATCCATATTTACATATAAGGTGTGGAAGGTCACCAAAGGATCACACTGTGGCATCATAGGATTGGACACATGAGTGAGAAGAGGATGTAGATACTTCACAAAAGAAATATGTTTCCAGATATTAAACAAATTGATTTGGATATTTGTGAGCACTATGTTTAAGGAAAACATAACAGAGTCAAATTTCTTAGAGTCAGAAAAGAACAGAAGAGTGAAAGGTTAGAGATTGTGCATAAAGATGTATGGGGACCAACTCATGTATCATCTCTTGGTTTCTCTCATTATTATGTTACTTTTATTGATGATGAAACTAGGAAAACTTGGGTTTATTGCATTCGACAAAAATATGATGTTTTTGATACTTTTAAAAAATAAAAATCTTTGGTTGAGAATGAGCTAGGAAAAAGGTTGAAGTGTCTCAAATCAGAAAATGGAGGTAAATATTGCAACAAAGAGTTTGAGTATTATTGTTCATACCATGGGATTCATAGAGAGAAAATAGCTCCAGGAACACCACAAGAAAATGACGTGTCAGAAAGGATGAACACGACAATCATGTAGCATGCAAGGAGTATGAAATTCCATGTTGGGTTTCCCTTATAGTTATAGAAAGATGTTGTAAATACTTCTATTTACTTAATAAATAGAGGACTTTCAATCTCTTTGGATGGTGGAAGTCCAGAGGAGGAATGGACAGGTAAAAGGGTAAACTATTCATTTTTGAAGACTTTCGGTTCTGAAGCATCTGTCTATATTGATAAAGAAAATAGAACAAAGCTTGATGAAAAATTCAAGAAGTATACCTTTATTGGATACAATGTTGATGATTTTGGTTATCTCTTATGGTATTACGGAAATCAAAAAATCATTAGGAGTAGATATGACATATTCAATGAAAAGGTCATTTACAAAGATCAGTTGCAGGGAAAGAAATAGGAAAAATAAAAACAAGAATACACAATTCTTGATGAGATTACTAAAAAATAGATTCTAAATGTACCAGAAGATCAAAATGTTCAAAAATAAGAGAAGCAGGTACCTCAAACTCCTACAAGTTTTGTTAGAAGATCTACCAGTTTAAGTAGGCCCCCTGAACAATACTCTCCTTCCTTGTATTATTTATTGTTAACTGATTCTGGTGTATCAGAATATTATGAAGAGGTAATGTAGTTAGACACTAAAAAGAAGTGGGAGCAAAGCATGAGAGAGGAAATGGATTCCTTGGTAAATAACAAGACTTAGGAATTTGTTTAGTTTTCTTCAGGAAAAAAAGCATTGCAGAATAAATGAGTTTACAAGTTGAAGGAAGAAGATGGAGGGAAAAAGTGACACAAGGCTAGACTTGTTGTAAAGGGGTTTGCACAAAAGAAAGGTATATATTTTGATGAAATATTTTCCCCTGCTGTTAATATGACTTCAATTAGGACTATTTTAAGTCTTGTGGCAGTAAAATATTTTCATTTTGAGCAATTATATGTAAAAAAAAAATATATCCATGGAGATTTGGATGAAGATATTTATATGCAACAACCATAGGGGTATGAGATCAAAGGGAAAGAAAATTTGTTATGCAGGTTGAAGAAGATATTGTATGTCCTAAATAAATCTCCAAGGTAGTGGTATTTGAAGTTTGATAGGTTTATGATAGAGAAAGGTTATATTGTATGTCATTTTGATCAATGTGTTATTTAAAAAAGCTAGAAAATGGAAGCTATATTATCTTGATATTGTATGTAGATGACATGCTTATTGCAGGGTCTAATATGAAGGATTTAAATGTGCTCAATAATAATTTATCTAATTCATTTGCGATGAAGTATTTGGGTGCTGCAAAAAAATCCTTTGTATGAGAATAACAAGATATAGGAAAAATCACAATTTGACATTGTCTCAGGGTGAGTACACAGAGAAGGTGTTGGAGAGGTTTAGAATGAAGAATGCAAAACCAGTTAGTACACTTTTTTCCAACCATTTAAAATTAACCAAAGAAATATGTCCAAAGACACATGGGGAGATATAATACATGTCCAGGGTCCCTTATTCATCAACAATTGGCAACTTGATGTATGTGATGGTTTGAACAAGACCAAATATTGCACATGCAGTGGGAGTTTTTAGTAGGTATATGAACACTACAGGTAAAGAACATTGGGAGGAAGTAAATTGGATTATTAGGTATTTGAAAGGTACTTCTACTCATGCATTATGTTTTGGAGGTCCAAACATTGTTCAACATGTATATGTTGATTCATATATAGCAAGTGATAAAGATAGCACAAGGAGCACCATAGGGCATGTTTTTACTACAAGTGGAAGAAAAGTAAGTTGGATTTCAAAACTACACAATGTTGTTACACTTTCAACAACAAAAGAAGAGTATGTTGCTGCTAAAAAGGATAGTAAATAAATGATTTGGTTATGGAGGTTTATGGAGGAATTGGGAAAGAAGCAGGAGAATAACAGGTTTTATTATGACAGCAGGAGTGCCATTCATCTTGCAAAGAACTCAACCTTCCATTCGAAGACTAAGAATATAAATCTCAAGTACTATTTCATACATTCCATCTTGGAATATGGACATTTGAGGTTGGAAAATATACACACTAGTCATAATCTCGCTGACATGTTAACAAAGGGAGTAAACAGGGAGAAACTCAGTTCCTGCTCAGTTTCAATTGGTATTCAAGCTTGAAGGTGAAGATGGTAAATTTTCCTGTTCCAAGGTGGATTATAGTCCAACATGTATAACATCAGTGGAGTTGTTGTGATCAATCCCCAAGTGGGAGATTGTTGGTTCTGGAGCCTGATTATCTTCCTATTTCATAGGTATTTGTTTTTAGCTGTGTTTATACCCCATGAATATTGCACAACCCATAATATTGTACACCCATCCATGTGTGAGGGGGGTTGGAGGGGGGGATGTTCCCCCCTGTGGGGTCCATGGGGTCTAGGGGAAAGAAGCCCCCCTATGGGGGTTCGAGGGATAGCATTCATTATAAAGTCACATATCTGATGGTAGAAGTTATGTTAGGGTTTTTTTCCCTAGAAGGCAACCCTCTTTTATGAGGGAAATGTATTGCGGCTATGCATCATTGCGAATATTGTATTCTGAGAGAGGAGACTATGAGAGAAAGCAGAGGAATTTATAGCAGGTCTATTGTAGGTTGTATCCCTTCATTTTACTAGATAATAAAAATGAAGGACCCGACAATTTCTTTGGTGGGCGTAGCCCACACTAGGTGAACCACGTATACATTTGTCTCTATTGTATTGTGTATCTTCTTTGTCTTATTTCCACATTTGATTTGATTTTATTTCTTTGTGTTCCTTTTTTTCTAACAGATGTTCTTACAAAGGATAAATAAGAATACTCCAGGGTGTGGAAAAGGAAGCAATAAAAAATGAAGAAGGAAGAATGTGGAGTTGCACTTTATGCTCAAAAGAAAGGGGACCAATGGTACATTGACGGTGCATGCTCAAAATAGATGACAGATGACCGAACCAAGTTTCTCACCTTGAAGGAAGAAAAAGGAGGCGATGTTACTTTTGGAGATATGGCATCTGCAAGGATAGTTGGAAAAGGTAATGTTAGTCTTGATAATGGAAAGACAAAGAAATATAATGTCTTGTATGTTGAAGGGTTAAATTATAATCTTCTTAGGGTCATCCAAATGTGTGAACAATGTTACAAACTCACATTTCATTATAAAGGGTGTGAGATAATGAAATCAACTTCAAGAAGGTTAGTGTTGAATGAAAAAAAAAATCAAGTGATATATATATATATATATATATATGCTTGACGAAGTGAAAGGAGAAAAAAATTGTATGGAAGTAAAGAGAAGAACAAGCTCATGGGGAGAATCCCTTTTCCCTTGATGTCTAAGATAGAGAAAGCATACATATGTCCAAGATAAATATTACAAGCCTACAAATGTCCAAGTTAAATATTGCAAGATTGAGATAGTTGAAAGTACTAATTTTGGATTTTTGATGATGAATTTGGATACCATATATTTGAAAGAATTTTTACCCTACATACCTAGCTCAAATGGGATCACAAGTTATATGGTTGGAATCATTATTACAATAAATTTATAATGGCATATGGAATTCATTTTAACTCCATAGGAATGAGGAGATATTGATTTTTCTGTTCGACAAGCCAACCATAAAATTGAGGCCGACTCAGCCAGTCTTTACAGGTCGATCATGAAACTGGGGAAACAATTACTATAAATACAACATATATTTTTTGGTTTGTAGTGCAATAAAGAAATAAATCAAGTATAAGATGCGCTAAAGGTGATAAGGTGTCCTATTGGTGTGAAATATAAGTCTAAGGGATTTTCATGAGGTCTTTCTTGTTAACAAGTTGTATTATGAAGGAACAGAGGTATGTGATGTTGTTATGAACATTTTTTTGAGGTTGTGATGTTTCCATTAGTCGTTGTAGCCATCAATGGATGTTGTTGTCAGTGATTACATTCTAGGAATGATGTTATGAGGATTATTAGGGTTTGAACGATTTTCTATGTAATGAATCATGTAGTTGAAGTCAAAAGAGCTCTTTTTATGAAGATATTTGATTGGTGTCTACACATATCTTATTGAGTTAGTGCTAAATTGATGATATTGGTATCTCCAGTAGGTTGGTGCCTACATCTTGTCGACTTGGTGATTTGTTGAGGAGAGTGGTGTCTCTAGTAGGTGGGTGCCTACATCTTGCTAAGTTGGTGATTATTTAGGGAGATTGGTGTCTCCAGTAGGTTGGTGCATACAATATTTGTAATAGTAGGTTGGTGCTCACAGAAATTTATAAAGATAAGTTTATGGTTCTCTCTCGATTTGGTTTCCATGTTAAACTCTATGCATTGTGATTTGAGTTTATATGTGATTATTGTTTCTCATCCAATGAATGACTGATGAATTCTTAAATAAATTAAAAGTTATTGTATATTGATTCACTCCCCCTCTCTCAATATAAACATAATTTTAACACCCATCGATAATGCCTTGCAAGGATAAATAATGTTCCATTTGAGTGAACCAACCCGTGGGATTTGAGCCATCACATTTGTTGAACTCAAACCTTGTAAGATGGGGGTCACAATGAAGGGAGTTGGAATTAAAGGCCACAATATGGGTGATAATCCCTAATTCGTGGAAAATTACCCTTTAATTGGTGCATATTACATTAGTATTGTTATTTTATTTATGTCGGCTTGGGTCCATTAGTTGTAATTGTACCTCCTAGTCTCCTATATATACCAAGGAGACATTTTCATTTGGAATCATATGGTAATTTTTAATTCATATGATGTATAAGGAGTTTCCCCCCTTGAAGAGGCTTACTATTTGAATTTCTCTCTTTGTCAAGGTGTTGAGTACTTATTTTGAGGTTTTTGTGTTATTTTGATATTTAGTTCTTAACATTTGGTATCATAGATTCACTTCAAAAATTGAAATTTGTACCATTAAAACCTTGGTCCATACCCTAACCAATGGAATAGGCCTCACTAAATTTGGAGGTCTGCATCTTAAAACATAACAGTTTTCCTAAGAACACTTGTTTTAGACTGAAATCTGGACCAACCAAAAACCCTAATTTCCTCAGGGAATAACTTTCATATTACAATGAATCAAGGAATGAAATTTATACACAAGATAATTCACTATTTTGCCTTCATATTGTAGAAATTGTAGAGCTTGAAACCTAGCCAAAAAAATTGGGAGAGAAAATGCCAAGAAGACTTGTTTCATACTAGTTTCAAGATATGTCAAAAACCCTAACTTGAAAATAATGTATCTCCCAAAATTTATCAAACCAAAATCGGAAATTTGGACCGAAATTAGCTATATATTTCACCCCTACACCATGGAAATTACAGATACTGAAACCTTCTAGAAAAAAAAAATTGTAGCGAAAATTCCAAGAATACATGTCTTGAAGAATCTAGTCTCGAGGATTGTCTATCTCTGATACCAAATAAGCCCTCTGAAAGTCTTACTTGGACTCTTCATGAAGTTGAAGAACTTCATAAGGACATAGATGATTTAGAAAATAAGGTAATAAAAAAATATGAACTATAAAGGAATATGGATTCAACTAAACCTAAGCTGGAAGCGATGATGGATATTAAGATGGATAACTTCAAAGAGGATATCATTGAAGGGTTGAAATTTTTTCTAATAGAGAGGCCACCTGAAAGTGATAATGCATCGCATGAAATTCATGATGATGACACACAAAAGATGAATCAAGATTGGAGAAACTCTATCTTTGGGTTGAAAACCAACCACTTTCCTAAAATTGATATGAGACATTTTGATGGCAAGGATCCAATCACATGAATACTATAGATGGAGCAGTTATTTGATCTACATGATGTGCCTCAAACACAAATGGTACGAATTGTGTCCTTATATTTATAAACTAATAATTTTTGGTGATATCTATGGTTTTTTCTCTCAAATCACTTGTCACTTGGAAAATTTTCACAGAAGAAATGATAGCACACTATGAGGATACAAGGAGAAATACCTTCTTCAGCCAATTGATAACTCTCAACCAAAAGTTTACAGTTGTGAAGAACATTTAGAATTTCCAAAGATTGAATATAAAGGTAACATATATTCGATATGAGCACCTAATTGATGTAATCATAGGAATTTTAAAGGATACCATTCAACATGAGGTTCACCTTTGAGAACCCAAATCATTGGAGAATGCATTCAGGGTGGCGAGAAATGTTGAAAGTAAAAATATGGCTATAGATACTAGAAGGACCACTCCTAAAATCTATCAAGAGAATAATGTTCGTTATTGTAAACCACCTCAACCTACAAACTTAACACATAAACAATTGGAGGAAAAAAAAGAAAAAGGTTTATTCTTTAATTGTGACAAAAAGTATAGTAAGGGACATAAGTGTGGTGAGAGGAAATTATTCTACATAGATTGTGAAGAGGAAGCAGAAAAAGAACAAGAACCATATAAAAATGAAGATGTAGAAGAGATTTATTCTGAAGAGATGACTCCCACCATATCATGTCATTCATTGGATGGGATTAGCACTCCTCAAACCCTCAAGATCGAAGGACATATCAAAAAGAAAAAAGTAATAGTGCTAATTGATTCTGGTGGTACTCATACTTTCATTCACTACAAATTAACCAAATCTCTGAATTGATTTATATATCCAACACCATAGTTTCAAGAAATGATTGCAAATGGAGGAACTATCAGTTTCTCAGGAAAATGCCATAAGATCAATCTTACTATGGGGGAATATGTAATAAATAGTCCAATGATTTATATACACATGGGTGGTGTTGATGTCGTACTAGGGGTCCAATGGTTACAATCATTGGGAACTGTGGCTTTTAATTTTCAAGAATGTTTCATGAAATTTTAATTTGAAGGAAAGGAATTTGAGATAAAGGGTGTCATAGGGAAACCTAGTAAGGTGGTAAGCTCTAATGGCATGAATAAATTATTGAAAAAGGGGCATCAAGGTGTAATTGTACAACTATTCTCACTAGATGTTAAAACATCTAAGCCATCTATTCCTCTAGATCTACAAGATATCATTGATAAAAATTACAAAGTATTTGAGATATTCCCCAAGGTCTTCCACCCACTCAAGATCATGATCATGTTATTCACTTAATTCCTTGGAGTGATCCTTCTAACATTAGGCCTTACATATACCCTTATGTAGAGAAGAGTAAAATTGAGCGTATGGTTTAAGAAATGTTATAGGATGAAATTATTAGAGGTAGCCAATGTTCTTACTCTACACTGGTGGCAATGGTACTCATGAAAGAGGGCTCATGGCATATGTGTCCAGATTATAGAGAGATCAACAAGGTCACCATTAAACATAAGTTTCCCATTCCCATCATTGATGAATTGTTATATGAACTACATGGAGCAATATACTTCACAAAGTTGGATCTTCATTTAGGGTATCTTCATATTATAACGAAAGAAGAAGATATCCCCAAAAAAACACTCAAAACTCATGAAGGCCATTATGAATTTTTGGTCGTGACTTTTGGACTTACAAATGCACATTCCAAATTCCAAGGGTTGATGAATTCCATTTTCAATCCCTTCCTTTGAAAATTTGTGTTTGTATTTTTTGATGATATACTAATATATAGAAAGTCTTGGGAAGATAATGTATGACATGTTAAGAGGGTGCTACAACTACTAAAGGAGAAACAACTATATGCCAAACCATCCAAATGTTTCTTTGAGGTGAAGGAGGTAGATTATTTGGGTCATATTGTATCTCATGAAGATTTTGAGGAATTTATATGTGCTATCTCTATCATGCAACCTAATTTGATAATAGAAGGAAGGGATGAATTGAAGAATGGTGAAGAAGTGTGGACTCTCATTCAAATATTGCAGAAGGATTCCAGTGCATGTGATATATTTACATGGAAAATGATTCACTATGGTATAAAGATCATTTATATTTATGTAAGAACTCCCAACTGAAACAAAAGGTACTTTTGAAATTGGAAACCTATCTAGTAGGAGGGCACTCAGGATGTTTGAAAACCTATCACATGGTCAAGAGGGAATTTTTTTGGGATCAACTTAAAACTGATGTTCAAAGTTTTGTGGAAGAATGTTTGGTTTTCCAACAAAATAAGGTGGAAGTAGTTAAGACCTTGAGTATTTTACAACCATTATTCATTCCAAGACAATGTTGGGAGGAGGTTTCCATGGATTTCATCACAAGGTTACCAAATTCTAAAGGAAAGAGTGTCATAATGGTGATTGTTGATATACTTACAAAGTACACACACTTTTGTGCACTCTCTCATCCTTTCAAAGCCAGTACAATTTCTACCGCATTCATAGAGAGAGTTCAAAATCTACATGGGAGCCCAAAGATTATTTTAAGTGATAGAGATCCCATGTTCACTGGACATTTTTGGACAAAATTATTATCTTGTTTGGGTACTCAATTGGCTCATAGGTCATCTTATCATCCTCAATATGATGGACAAACTAAGATAGTGAAAACATGTCTTGTTAGCATGTTTTCAGGCAGGTGTTCTTGTTATTGATGGCAAGATCAGAGTATGCAACGATGGAGAAATAGGGACAAGGTAAGCTCAGGAGGATTAGTGTAGAGTCGCATGCAATGCAAGAGTGTGCTTGTTCATTTGATGGAAAACAGGCAGGCAAGGAAGATCATCAGTGTAGGGATAATGGCATGGAAAGATCAGAAGCGTAAACTCCATTTCGGAGTTTTGGATGTCGGGAGATTGAGAAGTCAAGAGTCAAGACTCTTCAACACAAGAGTCACGGAGTTGCGAAATCCAGAACCCCGAAATCCCGAAACAGGCACATCAACTAGAGTTTTGGATACCGGGATATTGAGAAGTCAAGAGTTGAGACTGTTCAACATAGGAGTCCCGAAGTCACAAAATGAGAAATGTCGAAATCCCGAAATAGGCACAACAATAAAGAGTTTCACAGACCAGGAAATAAATCCATTTCGAAGTCCCGGATATTGGGAGTTGAAGTGTCGAAACACTTCAACACAGGAGTGTCGAAATGTCGAAACACCAAAATGCGAAACGCCGAAATACCGGATTGTTGATCTGACTCCATTTCGAAGTTTCAGATACCGGGAGTTGAAGTGTTGAAACACTTCACCACAGGAGTGCCAAAATTCCGAATCGCCGAAATGCGAAATGACGAAATATCGGATCATTGATCTGACTCCATTTCAGAGTTTTGGATACCGGGAGTTGAAGTGTCAAAACACTTCACCACAGGAGTGCCAAAATGCCCAATCACTGAAATACGAAATGAAAAAATACCAGAACATTGATATGACTCCATTTCAAAGTTTCAAATACCGGAAATGGAGGAGTCAAGACCCGAGACTCTTCATCATACGAGTCCCGAAGTGCCGAAACATGAAATTGCGAAATATAGTTTTGAATAAGGCCTGGTCACCACTAGTGGTCACATCATCGAAGAGATATAGAGAAGAGCTCGAAGAGATAAGATCCTTTTTTGAGTTTCGGGGATCGGGAGTAGGAAGAGTCAGAGTGACTCGGAACAGAAGTTCGTGACATGCGAAATCGCAAAATAGCGAAATGCCGAAATGACCAAAGCTAGACAAGCTAATCTCCTTTTACGGAGTTTCAGGGATCGCGACATGGAGCATCAAGATAACTCTTTACCATAGGAAAGGCAAAATGCCGAAATGTCGATGTAGCCAGTGGTCACCGTTAGTGGTCATGTAAGTTGAAGGAGCTAGCATAGCTAGGCGCCATTTCAAGGTTTTCACTGTAACTGCTAGAAGCCACTGATGGTTTATACCAGAGGACTCGAAGATACTTCTATGTAAGTGCCAGAGGAGCTGAAGAGTCTCAAGGAATTTGCTAATGGAATGAAGACTAGTCATAGAGGCGATTGACAGATGGAAGAGCATTGAAGCCGGTAACTGCAACAGAGAGGTTGAGCTCGACTGTAATAGAGAAGACGAAGAGTCTCGACTACTGGAGAGGTGAAGGAATCTTGGCATAACACCCATTGATGATGGACCCATGGGTTTAACTACCAGAGAAGCTGAAGAGTTGCAATGATGATCAGGCAGAGCACTCGACATGGGGAGAGCATGCAAAAGCATGACGAGATAGAATTTGCATGTTGTTGGTGGAGAGAATTTCATAGACCAACACAATGAGCAGGGATGTTGGTGGAGAGAATTTCAGGCATAGAGGAGGGGTGTGTAGTAGCTGAAATACAGAGAAGAGGAATGGTGCATTGAATGGAAATGGTGCATAGAGCATAAAAGGCAGAAGCACAGAAAGCGCAAGGATGTGGGCAACAAGACAGTAAGACAGTAAAGGAAGGCTAAGGTGCTCTTTTAGAGAAAAACAGAAGTTCATAAAACGCAAGAAGATGCAGACAGAGAGACACTGATACGAGAGAGTAGAGAATCATATCAGAACAATGATAAGTCTGGTAAGCCAATGATAAATAGTGTATCACTGTGTTAAATTTACATATAGCAAATATTTATATTCCAGGGTGGTAGAGAGGTGCTACGGAGGACTGTTGTCCTCAGAGGTTCAAGTGGGCTCTTGAACATAGGGAGTTGTAGCTTCCATCTGGTTGTAGCCAGAGAAACCAGGGTGGCAGGGTGGTGCAAGGGAGAACTGTTGTTCTCTGTTGTACAGGTTGGTGCCTGTGTGAATGGAAGTTGTTTCTTCCATCGAGTTGGAGCTGGAACATTTAGGGAGTCAATGCTTCGTTCTAGTGGGTGCTAGAGAAACCAGGGAGTTGGTGCTTCCTTCTAGTAGGTGCTAGAAAAAACAACGAGTTGGTGCTCTCAGCAAGTTGCAGCTTGCAATACAGAGGTTGTAGCCTCACAATGAGTTGGAGATTATATGTATGATAATGTACAGATTGTAAAGATTACTTATCATATAAAGAAGAAGAGGTTTTTACCCTTTATGGGTTTCCTCAGGGAATATCTATCTCTGTATATTTCATATGTGACAATGATGCTGAATGCTCTATTGCTTACTTCAATTAATTATTGTGATTGTCATTAAGTGCTCTGCAAAGAATTTAAAATAAGCATTATAGTTTAAGCATGGTAACAACTGATTCACCCCCCCTCTCAGTTGTCCAACAATTGGTATCAGAGACGACCCATTTTATCTAAGGGTAGATCCTAGAGATTAAACATGTCAAGCCATGAAGGAAATTCAACCAATAAGGCCCCTCTATTAAATGGAACAAACTTTGCCTTATGGAAAGTTAGAATGAGAACTTCCATAATGGCTTTAGGTGCAAATGTCTAGGATGTAGTAGATACAGGTTATGTAAAGCCAGTTGTACTAGCTAATAAGGATGACAAGCTATAATTTAGCTTCAATGCTAAGGCTACGAATGTTATCTTGAGTGGGCTTGCAAAAGAAAAATTCATAAAAGTTATGCACCTAGGAACTACCAAAGAAATGTGGGGAAAACTCATTAGCATTTATGAAGGTAATGAGAAGGTAAAGGATGCCAAGCTTCAAATCTACATAGTACAGTTTGAACAGCTGAAGATGAAAGAAGATGAAATTGTTGGAAAATACTTTCTGAGAGTTGAAGAATTGGTAAATGCAATGAAAGCACTTGGTGAAAAAATTTAGGAACCTTCTTTAGTTAAGAAAAAATTGAGATCTCTACCAGATAGGTTCAACCCGAAGGTTTCTACTATAGAAGAACTTAATGATCTAAAAACCTTGGAGTTTGATCAACTTCTAGGAACATTGACTGCACATGAAATGAGAATAGTTAAAGATAAACCCACCTCCAGAGAAGGATCATTTAAGGTACACAAGAATGAGGATTCTGAGCTTGATGAAATTGAAGCAAAATTTGTGAAGAGACTGAAGAAGGGATCAGGAAAATAGAAAGGTAAACTGCCTTTCAAATGTTTCAACTGTGGTAAGATAGGTAATTTTGCAAATAAATGTCCTCACAAAGGAAAGGACTAGACATGTGATGATGAGGAGAAGAAAAAACAAAGAAATTTCTTTAAAGAGAATTATTTTAAGAAGAAAAGTCTTTGTGTAAACAATGATGATGATCCTTCAGATGATGAAGACAATGACTCCTCTATTGAAGATAAACTAAATGAATTCATACTTATGGCCAAAGAGGATTATGATAATAAAAGCACAGGAAGTGAGGCTAATGAAGAAGAAGGTGTGGTTGATATAGAAGGAGAACTGATCAGTGCACTGGAAGAGATTGGCAGACTCATAATTAATAAAAAAAAGAAAAAACAATTGCTGATACAGTTCGTGAAAGACAATAAACAACATGATGAAGACTTTGCTCTACTAAAAGTAGAATTAGAAGAGGCAAAGAAAATCGAGGACATTATGAAACAATAGTTATCAGAAAGGAAGGAAAGATGTAAATCTCTGGAAGAAGAAGTAGTGAAAACGAGGAAAGAGTTGGAGAAGTTTCAAGCCTTGTATTATCAAAATCTGTCAAGTATCAAAGCCTCAGAAGGATTAGCCACCATTCTAAATCAGCAAAGGAATCCAAAACTAAAAACTGGTTTGGGTTATGAAGAGGGATCAAGTAGTGTTCAGCCAAGAAACAAAGAATCCATCAAATTTTTCAAATCTACAACCAATGAAAACAACAAACCTGCAGAAACAAAGGAAGACAATGAGTTGCACAGGAGGAGTAAATAAAAAGGTGCTAGGACTAAATCTGTAAAACAAAGAAATAATGCACTCCTTGCTCCATGAAATCATCAACATGGAAGAAATCGACTTGTTCAAAGAAGACAACCATTTTCTAGGTACCATGTTTTTTCTATGGATATTGTTTCCTCTGTTCTAACTTTGGTCATAAAGTTGTAAATTATTCTTTAAAATTAAATTATGAGCAATCAAGACATTCAAGGTATAGATATATACCACAACAAAGAATGAGACAGCCAAGTAACAAACCACCATAGACTGCAAATCACTTGATGGATGAGAAAAGGACACAGGTTAAGCATAACAATCGTTATGATCATTTATTCAACGAACCAGAATGTTACATCTATCATAACTATGGACATAAATATGTTGACTACCGCTTAAGGAACTATGAACTAGATTTGAATTCCCCGACTGAAAATGTCAAGGTTTGGAAGAAGAAAGAAAGTGACAAGTGTGGATTAGTGTTGTCAGATCAAAGACAAATGAAACCTTGGTATATAGACAATGGATGCTCCAAACCTATGATGGGAGACAAAGGTAAGTTTCTATCTCTAAGTGAAAGAAAATCAAGAAACGTAACCTTTGGAAATGATGCTCCAGGTAAAATAAAGGGTAAAGGGATGGTGAGTTTAAGTAATGGAAAAGGAAAATCCCAAGATGTTCTACTTGTATATGGGTTGAAACACAATCTTCTCAGTGTAAGTCAAATGTGTGATAGAGGATGCGAAGTGGTGTTCATGTCCAAGGACTGCAAGATAAAGTCTGCAAACTCAGGACAAGTGGTGACCAAAAGCATAAGGACAGAAAATAATGTATATGTGCTGAAAGAAGATAGAGAAGAGTGTCATCTAAGAAAACATGATGATATATGGTTATGGCATAGGAGACTTGGACATCTAAACTTTGACAACTTAATTAAGCTCAAAAATCTTGAGGCAGTAAAAGATCTTCCGAGAATATCAAAACCCCAAGATTCTATGTGTAAACCCTGCCAAGTAGGAAAGCTAACCAGGACACCGTTTAAGTCCAAGAGATTTACTTCAACAAAGAAACCACTCAAACTAGTTCATATGGATTTATGTGGACCATCAAGATAGGAAGGCACAGGGAGAGAAAACTACTTCATGTTGATTATTGATGATTACTCCTAACTTACTTGGGTTGCCTTTCTCAAGGAAAAAGATGAAGCATTTGAGAAGTTTAAAATATTTAAGGCTTTAACTGAGAATCAAACAGGCAAGAGGTTAAAGGTAGTAAGATCAGACAGAGGAGGAGAATTTATTTCAAGTGATTTCAAGGAATTATGTGATAAGCATGGGATCAAGAGAGAATACACAATCCCAAGAACTCCACAACAAAATGGAGTAGTTGAGAGGAAAAAAAAAACAATGCAGCAAATGGCCAGGTCAATGATGAATGAGAAGAACATTGGTCAAACCTAATGGGTAGAATCAATACACACAACAGTCCATATTCTTAACAAAGCCCACCTCAGACCACAAAGTGACAAGACACCTTATGAACTGTGGTATGGGAGACCTGCTTCAATCAAACACTTCAAAGTCTTTGGGAGTAAATGTTACATAAAGAATAATGATGAGAACCTTGGAAAATATGATGACAGGGATGATGAAGGTATCTTCTTAGGATATGATACAAACAATAAAGGATACAGATGCTATAATAAGAGGTTGCATAAAATGGTTGACTATATTGACGTAAAAGTTGATGACGGAATCCCAGCAAGAGAGATGTACAATAATGAGTCTTCTACAGAGGACACAACTAAAGATGAAGATGAATAGGTCCAAGAATCGGAAAATGAAGACTCTGAATCAGATGAAGACACAGATACTCTGACAGACTTAAATCTACAGGCAACCTCAAATTCCTCCTCCAGAATCACTCAAAAGAATCATCCTGCAAGTCAGATAATTGGTGAAAAAGACAAAGGTGTACAAACCAGGAGAAAGATAATAAAAAATACCGAGAAATCACATATAGCTTTCATATCCATGCTGGAACCCAAGAATTTTAATGAAGCTAGCAAAGATGACCATTGGGTTAAAGCAATGAATGATGAACTTGATCATATTGAGAAAAACAATATGTGGGAAATGGTTCATAGACCTGGAGGTAAAAATATCATTGGTTCCAAATGGATATTTAAGAATAAGTTGAATGAGCATGGACAAGTTGTCAGGAACAAAGCAAGATTGGTCTGTAAAGGCTATGCTCAAATAGAAGGACTGGATTTTGATGAAACTTTTTCCGTAGCAAGATTAGAAGCTATCATAATATTTCTTGCCTATGCTTGTCATAAAAGGTTTAAAGTCTATCAAATGGATGTCAAGTCAGATTTTCTAAATGGAGATTTCAATGAAGAAGTCTATTGGGAACAACCAGAGGGTTTTGAACTATCTGATAACCTTGACTTAGTATGCAAGCTGAAGAAAGATTTATATGGGTTAAAACAAGCCCCTCGTGCCTCGTATCACAGACTGGGTACGTATCTCAAAGACAAAGGGTTCAAGAGAGGAACAATTGACAACAAT
Source organism: Picea engelmannii (assembly GCA_009831015.1). Classification (NCBI taxonomy): domain Eukaryota; kingdom Viridiplantae; phylum Streptophyta; class Pinopsida; order Pinales; family Pinaceae; genus Picea; species Picea engelmannii. Next base: position 252,755 of record ML785851.1, read on the forward strand.
ATATATATCAAAACAGAGGGTAATGATTTGCTCATTGTGTTGGTCTATGTAGATGACATCATCTTCAGATGTAATAAGGAATCATTGGTACAATTGTTTTCTTTTGCCATGGATTCTGAGTTTGAAATGTCTATGATAGGTGAACTCTCATTTTTTCTTGGTCAACAAATTACTCATAGGTCTGAAGGGATGTTCATTTCTCAAGAAAAATATCTAAGAGAAATGTTGAAAAAGTTTCAAATGGAAGATTCTAAACATGTGGGTACACCCATGGTTACTTGATGAAAATTAAGAAAGGATGATGACTCACCTGATGTTGATCAAAGTTCATATAGGTCAATGATAGGCAACCTGCTGTACATCACAACATCTCACCCAGACATAATGCATGCTATTGTAATGGTAGGAAGATATCAGTTTGCACCTAAACAAAGTCATTTGCAATCTGTCAAAAGGATATTTAGGTATTTGAAAGAAACAATGACGTATGTTCTATGGTATCCAAGAAATCAGAATTTTCAGTTAAATGCTTATTCAGATACAGATTGGGCAAACTATGTTGATGAGAGAAAAAGCACCAGTGGAGGAGAATTCTTCCTGGGTGACTCATTAGTAGCATGGCTTAGTAAAAAGAAAGGTTCCATTTCTTTATCAACTATAGAGAAAGAGTACATTGATGTTGCTACATGTTGCACTCAGGTATTATGGATGATTTAGACACTTGCAAACTTGGAGATAAAATACGCAGCACCGATCCCAATTCATTGTGATAGCACTAGTGCCATCAATGTGTCTAAGAATTTTGTAATCCACTCCAAGACCAAGCATATTCCCATAAAATACCATTTTCTGAGAGAGAAGGTCACCAATCATGTTGTTAAGGTCCATTACATTCCAACCACAGAACAAATTGCAGACATATTTACTAAACCCCTAGCCAAGACACCATTTGAATATCTCCGACAGAAGCTAGGTGTCATCCCATCTCACATATAAGAGAGTCCATCCTATTAGGGGGAGTTTTGCATTGATTGAATATATGATACCTCCTAAAAATACTGCAACAACTCAGGGGGAGCATGTTTTATTTGACATTGATGTCAAAGGGGGAGAAAAGGAGTGGTCTGGACTGGATGCTATAGTTGGAGGTCTAAATAGATTAGCACAGTCATTTAGGATTTCCATCAATGTCAAAGGGGGATATTGTTGGCATGTTTTCAGGCAGGTGTTCTTGTCATTGATGGCAAGATCAAAGTATGAAACAATGGAGAAACAGGGATAGCGTAAGCTCATGAGGATTAACACAAAGTCACACGTAGTGCAAGAGTGTGCTTGTTCAGTTGATGGCAAACAGGCAGGCAAGGAAGATTAGCAGTGCAGGGATAATGGCATGGAAAGATCAGAAGCGTAAACTCCATTTCAGAGTTTTGGATACTGAGAGATTGAGAAGTCAAGAGTCGATATTCTTCAACACAAGAGTCCTGGAGTTGTGAAATCTGGAACCCCAAAATCCCGAAACAGGAACATCAACTGGAGTTTCGGATACCGGGAGATTGAGAAGTCAAGAGTCGAGACTGTTCAACACAGGAGTCCCGAAGTCGCAAAATGAAAAATGCTGAAATCCCAAAATAGGCACACCAACAAAGAGTTTCACAGACCAGGAAATAACTCCATTTCGGAGTCCCAGATACCGGGAGTTGAAGTGTCAAAACATTTCACCACAGGAGTCCTGAAATGCTGAAACACTGAAATGCGAAACAATGAAATACTGGATCGTTGATCTGACTCCATTTCGGAGTTCTACATACCGGGAGATGAAGTGTCGAAATACTTCACCACAGGAATGACAAAATGCTGAATCGCTGAAATGCGAAACGATGAAACACTGGATCGTTGATCTGACTCCATTTCGGAGTTCCGGATACCAGGAGTTGAAGTGTCGAAACACTTCACCATAGGAGTACCGAAATTCCCAATTGCCGAAATGAAAAACGAAAAAATACCGGACCATTGATCTGACTCCATTTCAGAGTTTTGGATATCGTGAGATGGAGGAGTCAAGATCCAAGACTCTTCATCATAGGAGTCCCGAAGTGCTGAAACGAAAAATTGTGAAATATAGTTTTGAATAAGGCTTGGTCACCGCCAGTGGTCACATCGTCTAAGAGATGTAGAGAAGTCTCAAAGAGATAAGCTCCTTTTCATAGTTTCAGGGATCGAGAGTTGGAAGAGTCAGAGTGATTCGCAACAACAGTTTGTGACATGCGAAATCGTGAAATAGTGAAATGCGAAATGCCGAAATGATCAAAGCTAGTCTAGCTAAGCTCCTTTTTTGGAGTTTCAGGGATCGCGACATGGAGCATCAAGATAAATATTTACCACAGGAAAGCCGAAGTGTTGAATGTGAAAATGCCGAAATGTCGATGTAGCCAGTGGTCACGTAAGTGGAAGCAGCTAGCATATCTAGTCTCCATTTCAAGGTTCACACTATAACTGCTAGAAACCACTGATGGTTTCTGCCAAAGGACTCTAATATACTTCTATGTAAGTGCCAGAGGAGCTGAATAGTCTCATAGAGGCGATTGACAGATGGAAGAGCATTGAAGCCTGTAACTGGAATAGAGAGGTTGAGCTCGACTGTAACAGAGAATATGAAGAGTCTCGACTACTCGAGAGGCAAAGGAATCTTGGCATAACACCCATTGATGATGGAAGCATGGGTTTAATTGCCAGAGAAGATGAAGAGTTGCAATGATGATTAGGCAGAGCACTTGACATGGGGAGAGCATGCAAAAGCATGGTGAGATAGCATGCACAAGGTGCACAAAGACTATAAGTATGCTGAACAAAGAGGAGATGGTGAGGTTGTTGGTGGATAGAATTTCAAGCATAGAAAAGGAGGGGTGTGCAGTAGTTGAAATACAGAGAAGAGGAATGGTGCATTGAATGGAAATGGCACACAGAGCATAAAAGGCAGAAGCACAGAAAGCACAAGGATGTGGACAGCAAGACAGTAAGACAATAAAGGAAGGCTGAGGTGCTCTTGTAGAGAAAAATAGAAGTTCAAAAAGAGCAAGAAGATGCAGACAGAGAGACACTGATATGGGAGAGCAGAACAACATAGAAGAGCAGTGATATGTTTGGTAAGCCAATGATAAATAGTGTATGACTGTGTTAAATTTACATATAGCAAAGATTTATATTCTAGGGCGGTAGGGAGGTGCTAGGGAGTACTGTTGTCCTCATAGGTTCAATTGGGTGCTTGAACACAGGGAGTTGTAGCTTCCATCTGGTTGCAGCTAGAGAAACCAAGGTGGCATGGTGGTGCAATAGAGAACTGTTGTTCTCTATTGTACAGGTTGGTGCCTGTGTGACTGGAAGTTGGTGCTTCCATCTAGTTAGAGCTTGAACATTTAGGGAGTTGGTGCTTCCTTCTAGTGGGTGCTAGAGAAACCAGGGAGTTGGTGCTTCCTTCTAGTAGGTGCTAGAGAAAACAGAGAGTTGGTGCTCTCAGCAAGTTGCAGCTTGCAATATAGAGGTTGTAGCCTCACAATGAGTTGGAGCTCATATGTATGATAATGTACAGATTGTAAAGATTACTTATCATATAAAGAAGAAGAGGTTTTTAACCTTTATGGGTTTCCTCAAGGAATATCTGTCTCTGTATATTTCATATGTGACAATGATGTTGAATGTTATATTGCTTACTTCCATGCATTATTGTGATTGTCATTAAGTGCTTTGCAAAGAATTTAAAATAAACATTATTGTTTAAGCACGGTAACAACTGATTCACCCCCCCTCTCAGTTGTCCAACATGTCTAGAAGGATACCTTCTTTGCTTTGTCTCTGATAAACAAACACAATGGTTCAAGTGGTTACCCTCGACAGAATGGTCATATAACACTCCCTTTCATATTGTAACAAAAATGACACCATTTATGGCACTTTATGTTGGCTTGGGTCCATTAGCTGTAAATGTACCTCCCAGCCTCCTATATATACCAAGGAGACATTTTATTTTGTAATAGGCTAGAAATTGTGAATTCATATGATGTATAAGGATGTTTCCTCCTCGAAGAATCTTATTATTTGAATTCCTCTCTTTTTCAAGGCGTTGAGTACTTATTCTGAGGTTTTTATTCTATTTTGATATTTGGTTCTTAAAAATGGGAAGAGACTTCACATTTGTAGTGTGAATGTTGGTTAGAGTAGGGAGGGCCCTGTGATTGTTTCAACAATTGGTTGAGAGTGGAGTGGAGGGAGTCAAACTATCCCTTAACTTTGGCCTTGAAGGATTCAACTTTGGAATTGATGGAAGAAATTCCAGTAGTCATTCTGTAGATGGTCTTGGTGTGTTGTTTGGATTTGGCTTGCAGGCAAAGGATTTCTTGGTTGTGAGTGGTGGTCAATTGGGAATGAGGGGTTCCTGAGAGGGGGATTGGGTCCATGGAAAATTTTGATAAATGATGTACACCATTATGATCAGGTTGAAAAGAGAAATGCAATGGGATAGGTGGAAAATAAGGGTGTAATAGTGAAGGCTGTGTGGGTCCATAGAAAAAAAGGATTATAAGTGACATATATTAGCATTGAGAGTCACCCTCATACTGCAAGAGTATAATACTGTAACGACCCTTGATTATTAAGTATAATTAATTTAATAATATAATCCTAAAAGATTAGCTAAATTGTATTTATGTCTTAAAATAACATTTCTAATAGATTATTATTAAATAGTGGTTCATGAGGGTTAATGATTGATTTAATTATTAATTAATTCATTAATTAATAAAGTATTAAATTAATGGTGGATAATATGATATAATATTAAATTGGGTTACGTATCCCACAAGGGATAACGTATTCAATACATTAGGATAAGTAATGAAGGAGGGATAAGGGTATTAACGACGGGGGGATAAGGGTAATAAAGGAGTTAGGTGAGGAGGTAAATGGGAGGAAGGCAGTGAAGGAGGAATAAGGGGAGGGAAAGGAGTTGAGAGGGGGATCATTCTACGAGAGTGGAGAAGGATTTTAGGGGAGAGCTCTGAGTATTGGAGAGAGGGAGGAATTTTGTGAGTGGTATTGACAAAGTGGAATTTACAGTGCACCGGGGGGTTGTTAGAGGTTTTGGGCCCGGAGGGCTAGGATATCCGTTGATATCCTAGGCCTAGGCGCTAACTAGTCGGCAGGGAGGTCGGCTTTTGGGTGGTGTCCTAAAGAAGCAAGCTAAGGAAGCAAGCTGCGGATAGCATCAGAGTTAAGGTATTTAAATTCAAATTTATGGCTTGTTTACTTAGATTTATTACTCATTGCCAAATTTTACTTGCGTAAGTGTTGAGAAAATTTTGAAAATTTATTTCTTTATAAAGCTTATAGAAATTACAGTAATTTGGTAGAAATTTAAACGTTAATTGAAATCTGGTCTTTACAACTGGTATCAGAGCCGTGGTTCAAATCTGGAATCGAGGGCCTAAATTAGGGGTCGTTTTTATTTGTACATTCTTTTGAGAAAAACTCCAGCCACACTTAACCTGCACATAAAACATAGAAACATGAATAAAAATAAAAATAAAATAAATAATGCAAAACAAATTACTGAAGTAAAATAAGCAATCGATGGAAACAATCTCCATCAATGTTATTTAGATAGAAAAGTTGATTCAATTCTTGTTGAGGCGCTCCTTACCCCAATGGGGCAACCTATCAAAGTAAATTGGAAGTTAATGGTGATTCAGTTCCACTTCCAGAAACACCTACATTCAACTCTTGTTGGGGTGCTCCTTACCCCAAAGAGGCAAATGCCAAAGTCAATGGAAAGCCAGTGCCTCACTGAAGATCCTGATTTGGTCTTTTGGTGTCAACTCATATTGACAAGTACAAAGACCTAGGCTATCTGCTTACAACCCACATCTGATTCCAGAGTCCAGTGTGGGATTCCTTTGGAAATTAATAGTTCGAGAATCAGGTCTAAATGAAACAGAATTTAGTCCCGCAAAGAGTGGGCTTATTAAAGATTCTTATTACCTGGCAGTCAATTATTTTTTACCATGAGAGCTAAATTCAAAACAAAGGACATATCAACCACAATCAATCTGCAGCCACATCTCAATCTCAATCATTAATGATACGACGCGACGATCAACCGAAACATGACCAAAACCCTAAAACCCAAACCCAAAAGCTTGCAAATGTAATTTTGAGATGTAGCAGTAGTCCCGTTGACTTCGAACAAAATCTCCAATAAGGAAAAAAAAACAACTGTGATTTTAATAGGCCTGCATTCAAGAAGGCAACACAAAGACAACACTCAGAAGCAAAGGGACCCATGAAACACGCAGGCTTCTCAATCTTCAATATTTGGAGCCAAACAACATGTTGGCTTACAAGAAGACATGTCCCATTTTTGTTTTGGTTATATTGCAAGGTGGAGAGTCAGAAAAGGAAAGGATATTTTATAGTTACAAACAATTGCAATAAGTAGTAAGATAAGCATATCCAACTGTTATTTCACACATGCTTGCATGCCTCTGCTTTAACCCCTTAACGCAAAGATGTATTATGTATCTTTTTGTGTGTAGTAGTGAAATATAAATATCTGAAAAATTAAATATTACAGGTAAAAATCAGATAAAAACAAAAGGAAATCGGATAAGGAAATCAATGGTTTTGATCTGCACATATCACATTGTATCGACTTCTTAAATATATATTTTGGCAGATAACCATGCTAAATTCAAGAAACGATACCAAACACATAAAATTTGACGTGTAGTTAAAAAGAGTCAAAATAAATTGAAAATAACTCACGGAAATGGATGCAATCGAAAATTTATGGCATGCATGTTTAAATTGGCTACACGATCGAATCACGGAGTTACTTGGAAATACAACGGGCTACAACTGAACTAGGTATCTCTTTGTATTACAATCAGTCTCAAGTATGACTAACTTAAACCTGTGGAATACAGATGGCATTTAACAAAGTAATTACCAATGGAATACAATGGAATTTAGCAAAGTAGTGGAATTACCTCCAGGAGTCTTCGAAGGCGCACAATAGGGTCTCCAACCCAGACTGTTTGTTTGTTCCTGGGATTTCGATGAGTGCTGGTTGGTGGCTCCGACTGCTCGAACTTACCAGCAAGTCTCTCACATAGCTGTAGTACTTTTAGGTGGATTTAAAGCTCACGCGAGGGAGTTGTGTTACATGCACCAGAAGGAGAAACGAGACGCGACGCACAGGACACATATCTTACTTTGTAGCGCTACAGCGAATCCACGTCAGAGTTTAAAACATGCTGGAGTGCAATGGTATCATCACCAACTACCTCTTGTTCTACATGTAGAATTTGGCAGTTCTTGGGGATACCATCAATTTCCTGAGCAGGGATGCTCGCATTCCGTAAGGGTTGTTCCCCGGGAGGTACCCACTCGCAGCTCTCAACAGGAGTTGACCTTGTGATGTAGATCATAAGCGGTCCAACTTCCAGCCGATAAAAATATTTCTTCTTAAAGCTCGAAATCGCAAAGGCGAAGGCGTATGCTGCACATGAGAGGTAGGGTCTGTCTGGAATTATGCGCAAGAGGGCTATGCCCATCGCTATTGTAGAGAATATATTGCGTAAACACATCGTCCACAGAGCTCTCCACGCATCAACCTCCGTTCTTGCAATACCAATGGTGATCCCCTTAAAGACAGAATGGAAGCACCAGTGCTCTGAGACGGGCATTGAGTATACCGGGAGGGACAGGGCATAGTGGAGAGGGGGCAGAGGAATGACGCAGTTAAAGTTGAGAGGGATAGGTGTTTGATACTGAGAGACTGAGGCCGGGCACATGGGCCTCATGCCGAGCCTGACCTTAAAGGCTGCCAGATAATGCTTTTTAATTAATAATTAAACTTTCATTCCGAATAATTAAATTTCCTTTTTTTATTATTTTAAATTTTAGTGTTATAATTTGAATTTACACTAGCGTAATTATTTAAAAAAATAAATAAAAATAATATATAAATAATAAAGTATACTTGTTAAATTAATAAAGTTTAATTAATATAGTTTAACTTTACATTAATAATTAAACTAATTTACTGGATTAATTTTATTAAAAGATTATTAAAATATTAGTTAAGTTTGAATAAAATAAGGATAAGTATAAATTTAAATGGAGTCCATGATATTTGAACCCTGAACCTCCCCACCGGTCAAGCCCTTACAAAGTCCACCCTACCAACGCGCCATGCATTGCTTCTTTTACAAATAAGTTTACTTATAAATACTTTAACTGTCGTACCCAAGACCACCCACCAAGTAAAGCACCTTAAGAAGAACACTAATGCCGAAAGGTACATAGCGCTGGCGAACGCAGAAATGCGGCTGGCAGATGGGGATAATTATTTAGATTCCGTGGTTTTATCTTATTTAATTATTAAACGTAGTAATTATATAACCTTAAAGCATTTTTTTATGTGATTAGGTAAATGTTAAAAAGTAAACATGTTAACAGATGCTGTGATAAATGCAAGAAAGTTATGAATGATAAATCAGACCCATTGATATTGGAGGATGACTAAGAATATGCCATCATCTTCAATACATAGCCATCAGATAATGGTTTTAGGTTAATTAAGATTAAAAGATCATTGATTGTGCCCATTGTCTGTAGGTGTACGCCTCTCGGTGCAAATTAATAAACATAAGGAAGGAAGTCATTTTTAGTCAAATTGTAAGTGTAAATTAAAAGGGCTCAGACTAGCACAAACGGGAACGAGGCGGCATATTCATTAGGAGCGTAAGCCTAGGAAGCGGCGAGTAAGGCGTAAAGCTAGCGTAGCCACAGGGAAAAGGAACCAATAGTTATTTAGTAGGGGCAAAGAAATGAAGCTTAGATGCTTAAACCTAACCCTAACCTAGCCAATCCCCTAATGGAGTAATGTCTGTTTATAGACAAGCAAAGAAAACTTACGCCTAAACCCATTTCTAAAGTTTAGTAGCACCAATTTAAAACATCCTGGAACTCACCCTGACAAATTTGGTGGATGCAGGACAAAGCATACAGGATGGTCAGGACTCGATGGAGTCGAGGCAGGGGAGCGTCGTTGCAAGCACCGCCAACGCCACCACCACCATCGCCTGAACTAGACCTCATACTGCGCTCGTTGGAAGCCATCAACGAGACTCTAAAGGGGCGACAAACGGCAGGGACTAAAGTGGAACCCCCACCATCTGGAATGGGTAATCCAGAAGCGTCAAGGGATTCAGGGGGAGGACCTCCACCTGAAGACATCACGCGAGAGTTGCAAAAGATCAAACTTCCAGAGTTTGCCGGAGGTCGCGCCAGTGAATGGGCAGAAGCATGGTTGGAAGGCATGACCAGGTGTTTTTCCTTAAGGGACTATGCATCCAACTCAAAGGTGAAGATCACCATTTTTCAGTTAAGGGACAGTGCCCTGAATTGGTGGGGTAACTTGGAAAGACAACTGCACCTTACCCCAGACACAATATCTTGGGAACTTTTCGAGGAAAGGTTCAGGAGGAAATATCTACCGGCGTACTACGAGGAACAACAAGTTGGGGCATTTCATGCCTTAATACAGGGAAACAAAATGGTAGAAGAATATGAGATCAGGTTTATGGAACTGGTCAAATCTGTGTCATATATGGATAGTGACCAACGACAGGCAGAGCGCTTCATCTATGGATTGAACCCTAGGATAAGAGCTATGGTGAGGATGTGGAAGCCGTCTTCAGTAGTGGAGGTGGTGGAAAGTGCGCGTTACGTGAAAGAACATATGAACTTGACTGGGGGTGCAATATCGACATTTCCGCATCGCCCGGGGTTCATAGGAAAGGCCCCGAGGACATTTCCTAGGGGAGGGGGCTCAAGGCCACCGCCATATGGTAACAGATTCATGCCAAGAACAGTAGCTACAGGGATTTCAATGGCAGCGAGTGCAACATCTCGTTCATTGCCAACGGTGCAGACAAGACCACGACCATCTTAGGGAACAGTGAGCAGGGGCAGGGGTTCCAGGGGAAGGAACTCATTTCAAAGACAGACACATAATAGTGCACAGGTTCAATCTAGTGTTACCTGTTGGGGGTGTGGGGGACCCCATTACCAGCGTGACTGCCCGGAGTCACAATCAGGGTTCGTGCATAGAGAAGGAAAGGCGCCGATGGGGAGAGCAAGTAGCATCCACCATATTCATGTAGCAGTTAATAACCGCCAGGCCGAACATCAATCCACGGTGTTGGATTCGTCAAGTACGCTAAATCATATCAATGTTAAGATTTTGTTTGATTCTGGTGCGACAGATAGTTTCATTTCACCATCTGCATTATAAAAGAGTGGGTTGGCAGCCTACAAGCACGATGACTTTAAACAAGTCAAGATGGCTTCGGGAGAAAAAAAAGCAGTAGGACCTAGTGTCAATAATTGTATAGTAGACCTGGGAGTGTGTACTACCAGGTTGAAAGTATACATTACTGCTCTCGGGGCATATGACCTAATCATTGGAATGGATTGGTTAGCAGCTCATCGAGCTTTGGTAGATTGTTTCACAAAGAGGGTGCTTTGTGTCGATGATGAAGGAAGACCAATAGAGATCCAGGGTATACAGAGAAAAGTTTCGTTACGCTTTATATCCACTATGAAGGTCAAGCGATGCTTGAGACAAGGGTGTCGACTTTATGTAGTAGAGGCAGTGAAAGACAGGAAGGGACCCTCATTAGATCAGTATCTGGTCTTGTCAGAATTTCAAGATGTTTTCCCGAACGAGTTACCAGGGTTACCTCCGGAAAGGGAGCTTGATTTCACTATTGAGCTAAAACCTGGTGCAGAACCAATTTCCAAAACTCCGTATCGGATGACAGTGCCAGAACTTTGTGAATTGCAAATGTAGCTGAAAGAGTTATTGGACTTAGGGATAATAAGGCCTAGTGTCTCGCCTTGGGGCACACCAGTAATTTTTGTAAAGAAGAAGGATGGATCCTTACGACTGTGTATAGACTATAGGGACTTGAACCGTGCTACGGTGAAGAATAGGTACCTGATGCCGCGAATAAATGACCTCTTTGATCATATGAAAGGAGCAACGGTGTTCTCAAAGATCGATTTGCGATCAGGGTATCATCAGTTAAGGATTGAGGACGGTGATATCCCAAAAACGACCTTTCGAACTCGGTTTGGACATTACGAGTTTGTTGTAGTACCTTTTGGATTGACCAATGCGCCAACAGTATTCATGAGCCTCATGAACGGCGTATTCTGGAAATGCTTAGACCGTTTTGTACAAGTCTTTTTAGACAACATCCTCATCTATTCCCAGAATGAAAGAGAACATGAGGAACACTTGCGAATAGTGTTGTTGTGGCTTAGAGAGAACAAACTGTATGGGAAGCTATTGAAGTGTTCCTTCTTCCAGAAAGAGATCCACTATTTAGGTCATATCATTTCCGGCGAAGGAATCTCTGTGGACCTAGAAAAGGTAAAGGCCATTATGGAGTGGCCAGTGCCAAAAAATGCACATGAGGTGAGAAGCTTCATGGGGCTAGCGGGTTATTACCAGAGATTTGTAGAAGGATTCTCAAAAATAGCGAAACCCATCACCACTTAGCAACACAAGGGGGTTAGGTATGAATGGACAGAAGAATGTGATAGTGCATTCATTGAGCTTAAGAGGTTACTAACAGACCATCAAAGTTTAAAACATCTCTTCACTCAAAGAGATCTGAATGCCAGGCAAAGGCGATGGAGTGAGTTTATGAGTGAGTACGATTTTGGTATTTCGTACATCAAGGGAAAGGAAAATGTGGTCGCAGATGCCTTGA
>ML785851.1:267262-323984 GCA_009831015.1 Picea engelmannii
ATAGATTATTATTAAATAGTGGTTCATGAGGGTTAATGATTGATTTAATTATTAATTAATTCATTAATTAATAAAGTATTAAATTAATGGTGGATAATATGATATAATATTAAATTGGGTTACGTATCCCACAAGGGATAACGCATTCAATACATTAGGATAAGTAATGAAGGAGGGATAAGGGTATTAACGGTGGGGGGATAAGGGTAATAAAGGAGTTAGGTGAGGAGGTAAATGGGAGGAAGGTGGTGAAGGAGGAATAAGGGGGGGGAAAGGAGTTGAGAGGGGGATCATTCTACAAGAGTGGAGAAGGATTTTAGGGAAGAGCTCTGAGTATTGGAGAGAGGGAGGAATTTTGTGAGTGGCATTGACAAAGTGGAATTTACAGTGCACCAGGGGGTTGCTGGAGGTTTTGGGCTCGGAGGGCTAGGATATCCGTTGATATCCTAGGGCTAGGCACTAACTAGTCGGTAGGGAGGTCGGCTTTTGGGTGGTGTCCTAAAGAAGCAAGCTAAGGAAGCAAGCTAAGGAAGCAAGCTGCGGATAGCATCAGAGTTAAGGTATTTAAATTCAAATTTATGGATTGTTTACTTAGATTTATTACTCATTGACAAATTTTACTTGCGTAAGTGTTGAGAAAATTTTGAAAATTTTATTTCTTTATAAAGCTTATAGAAATTACAGTAATTTGGTAGAAATTTAAACGTTAATTGAAATCTGGTCTTTACAAATACCAATACCTATCAAAATTTTTGTGGAGGTAGGTTTTATCAATGGAGGTCAAATGGACAAAGCTCAATAAAATAATGTTTTAACACAGAAACTGGACAAGCAATGAATAAGGAAATGAGGTCCTCATTAACTTCAGTCAGTGATTTAAGGTTAAAGGTGAATAGAGGGAAGACTTAGTGAGAAAGGTGAACAAGTATGCCATGGGCATATAACTTTCAAGCAACTTGGTGAAGAAAAACTCAGGCGCAAGGGAACTCTTGGACTTAAGTTTTAGATGCTAAAATATATCACAATAAAATAATAATCAAACGTCCATTACTATGTGACTATAAAAACTTGTTTCGATCCTCCATGCATGAGCATTTTAGCATAAGAAGAAACAAGATAACACAGAAACATAATGAATTTGGTCACAACAATATTGTAATCAAACCTACATTATAATACGACTACAACCTTCGTCTGGATCCTCCATGCATGAGTGTTTCAACAAATACTAAACAAGATGATGAAATAATCTGACTTCTATTAATGCGAAAGTCTCAAGTCTCATACAAAACCAGAGAACAACTCTGTTATCAAAATATTACAAAATAGGGAGCTCTACTCAACCAGTTGATGACCATAACAAAGTTACAAACTGATCTATTTATACTCAGATCAGTCCAAAACTTCTAGGAGTGTGATCTGGCCATCCCATTCAAAGCTTTATGTCTGTGCATCCTTCTGTGAGACTGTTCTCGTATCCTTCTGTCAGACACAAGCTTAGATCAACATGGGCCTGCAGGAAAAAACAATCCATCATGGTACCTCAGGCTGACAGTTCTGTCTCCATGGCTAGACCCTCCATGCTTTATATTTATGGAGTGAGTCAAGGTTTCACCCACCACTCCTTTTTCATTAACTTTATTTTTTCTCAAGATCACAATGAGGTCTAATGCCTTGGGGGCAGCCACGTGCTGCTCTTGGATTTGACGCTTAATAAGCATGTGATTGCGGGGTCGTCAAAGGAAGTTTGTATCCACACCACTTTTGAGCCCGCAATTCACCACCCTCCACCACATAGATCTTCCACTTTACCATGATTTCAATTGCAGGACTGCTCAAGAATTTTATCGTTCTAGGATGTTGTGTCCCCGCAATGAAACATGGTCATTTCTCTAGTCACCATCTACGATTTGAGTGACTTTGCTACTTTAGCGCCCCTGCTAAAATTCTATCCATATTCCATATTAGAACTTCCCTATCTGATTTAGAAATGGTACAAATTTCTTAGAGCTCAGGAGCTTTTGAACGCGGAGCGTGAATATCTCCCGAAGTGACTTTCTCCCGGATTGACTTGGAAGTCTCTTGTCACTTCGACACTTTGGAGTTCAGGAGATTTTGAATGAAAAGTGTATATAACTCCTAGAGTTATGAACTTGTGAAGTGATTAGCACATGCTTATCACTAATTAAACCTGGATTAAGCCATTTTTATCATTTAAATATTTTGGGACTTTGAGGCTCCGAGCTTCAGAGAATTGTGCTTTCTCTCAATGGAAAAATCTTGGAGTGACACTCTCCTGGAGGGATGCATTGGCCTGAAATGAGTGCCACATGTCTCAACATATGAGTTCCATGTGTCAGCTCCATATGAACGCCAAGTGTCTCTGGCACTTCAGACTTCGGGAGTTTCTGGATGTAAAGCATGGAAATTTCCTAAAGTAGTACGGGCCCGAAGTGATGTATCTCTATGGGACTTCGATGCTTCGACACTTAGGGGTTCTGAATATTTTTGGGCTCTCTCTTAATGTTAAACTCCACATGATTTCAACACTCTGAATGCATGGAAACCGTCAATCTGAGTGGCATGTTGGATCTCCTCCGTTGGAAAAATAAACCCACCCACTGCTTGTATTTTAAGCCCAAAATGGGATGCTTTTGAATGTTGTGTTTGGAAGTTTTATTTCAGACCATAGACATGGTCATCCTGCGACCCTTTGACAACTATATTTAATAACATTTGGCTCCACAAGGGATGACATGCTCCCTAAGAGCTTCGAAGAGTGCGCAATTCCAGTGCCTTAGATGTTGGGTTGTGGAGTCGAGCTCAAATACATTTCGTTGAAGTCAACAGGATGATATGTACACTGCTCTACTTACAAAGAAAAATAAAACACACATGCTCCATATCGATCTTATTTATGTACAATCCTACACTAACTGATTTTACAAAGCACCAGGTCAAACAAAACTACCGTGAGATCCATTCAAGTAATTGATTAACAAGTGAAATTATTGATCTAGAAAAGATAAGTGAAAAAACCCATGACATACAAGAATGGAATTTGAAAGGACAACAAAACAAACCTTTCTTTGACAAAAAAAATTTGACATTCAAACTGCTTAAAGACTTCATATAATCAGAAAACAGATCATGAAAACCATAAGGACATACCTCGGCATGATATTGTTCCAAATGAAGATCAAATATCCTCGACATATTATATTTCCCATGGAATCTTCCACTTTCAGCTACCTTCAAATATGAACATGGCTACAGACTGATTTCGTTGCTAATCATATGTTGTTTGATGTTATTTGCAGGTCCAGGTTCAAGCATGGTGAGTACATATTTATTGATTTTGATAGATGGTTGCTCAATCTCTTATGTGGACCCAGGATGGCTTATTTCCACACAATGCTTTTCCTTAATGTATAAAGGAAACGACTCTATAGTATGGTCTTGAAATTCCTTCATATCCACATCGAAATCCGATTCATAGTTGTCATACACAGGTTGGATGCTCCCCAAGTCAACCAAATGGGATGTAGGGATCTTCTCTTCTTCGTCTGAATACTCATCAAACATAGGTGAGTCCAAAAATCTAAACTCTTTTATCTTGCAAAGAAAAATGAGAAATCTCTTGATTCTTCTCTTCAATCACAAGAGAAAATACATCATGGGAAACCTCTTGAAGAAATAGAGAAAAATCCTCTTCTACAACTATTTCTTATTTTAAATATGAGACAACAAGTGCATCGGGCAAAAAATATAATGCATTTATGGCTATGCAATCATCGGTACTATCATCAATCATATATTGAAGGCTTTCTTCTCAGGAAATAGAAAGAGAAACGTTTTCATCGATATTTTCAAAATACTCACTTCTATCCTTATTTTCTCTTTCAATCAGATCTTCACAAAAATCCTCACATGAGTAACACTCTATTGTTTGATGAATATTGTTAGTAACATTTCTCTTCTGAAGAACAAGAGCGATCAGGTCTGCAAATGGCGTGATGAGCGTCGAGCACAGCTCACAAAAGAAGTCTGTTTCAGGCTTAAATCAAGCGAGCGAGCAGTCTGATTTCAGTGGTCAAGATTCATCCAAAGGAACCAATCAATGGTTGGTGGGAAATCACAATTAGCGAAGTTGCGCCAAGGTTAGCGCAATCTATAGCGCCCATATTATGTGCAGGGAAAGATAACAGCCGTCCATCCAGAGGATGCATGGCACGATATCTAGTCGGTTTGGCATTTTGGCATTCAGGAGTTTGTGGGGTGAAGGTTCCACGTTGTCCTATATCTCAAAGCCACGAACCCCAAAAGTGCTGAAAGCACCTGTGAGAGTAAACATAGGGTTACAACCCATGGTCACCTGGGAAAGAAAGGAGCTCCACAAAGGGGGTCGAGGGTGTCGGGTTTCAGTCACAGAGAGGCCCATTGTGACCACTAGTTGCCATCGGACCCGACTTTGATCGACGTCTTTGCTGGAGTAAATGAGGGAAAGAAGGGGTGGTTGAAACCTCTCCTCATTCATTCAAGTGTGAGGTATGGAGGGTCTAGCAAGCGGTCTGCTCGAGATGGTCCTGTGTACCCATCTTTTCAGGGAAGCCATGCCAAGTTCTCGACTAGCCAAAGGAGGTCTTCACATGCTAGCTCGACACTTAATCGCTCAGCTACTCCCCTTGCAGGAGCCATGTGCAGTTAAGGTGGTGTCTGACAAAGAATACCCACCTGAATTTGGCTGAAGGGACGCCAAGCCTTGGATGACTGAGCACGCCAATGTTGGGCGATTTTCTCTGAGTATATAAACTCAGTTTTTGTATTGTGTAAAGGATAGATGGTTGAGAAAGGCTCCCGACTGTAAAAAACTTTAACGAAGTACTAGTTATTCTGTTTGTGTATGAAAACTTGAGACTTCTTGCCTTATGAATGTCAGCTTCTTTCCACGTCTTTGTTCATATTGTATTAGAATAGCTAAGAATTGGAGGATCCAATAGAGTTGTGACTATTATAGGATGATGTAGGTTGGATCACTGTAAGAGTCACATTGTTTCTAATCAGCCTCTATGTTTTTCTTAGTGCTGAATGACTTGGAATTGGAGGATCCAGTCAAGTCACCCTTTCAGTTACCCAAAACTCTGAACCAAGAGGATCTTGCATTTAGAGTTTTTCTTCTGCAAACTGCTGAAAGGCCCATGGTCCAAGGTATTTTTGCTCACTCCTCTCACCAAGTCTTCCACCTACCCATTTTACAATCAATCTATTGACTGAAGTTAGATCAAGACCTCCTTTGTTCTTTACATACCAGACCCGGTCCCCTAGCTAGAGTGATTCCATCCTGAGTCTCTACCCATTTGATCACCCGTTAAGACAATCGTGGAATTAAACTGATGGGTATTGGGCTCTACTCCTGTAAGCAATCCAGGGGTGACTTCTGACGCTAACATTTCTGGCGCCGTTGCCGAGGACGAAGTTGAAAATTTCCCCCACGATTGAACGACACTGAGCCTCTGACTTTGAAGGTGCATCGGGTATCAGAGCCTTTGAATATTTCTACTATGCACCTGGTGACTCCATTGTGACAAATCCACCGTGGCGAACCTGCTGTACTAATTGTGGCTTTAAGAGGTAGACACATCTGGTCTCACCCACAACTACCTCTAGCTACAGCTGAAATTGATCCGGAGCTGGTTCTCAGAAAAGAAAAGACCTATGAAGAAGAATCTTCCACTGCCGAACCAGGTAATCCACCATCTCCTTCTGTAGGAACTCCATTTTCTCCTCCTTAGTTTCTTAATAGACCCATCTTTGAGGTTTCCCATTTCTTGAATTTCGGGAGTGTCCCTACTGAGTTTTCCCCTCCTGGTCTGGGATTGGAGGGAGAAATCCTTGTCACTCCCCTCTCCTCTAAAGTTGTACCTTGGCGTCGACCCAGGACCGCAAAATATTTCCCCACGCCTAGTTTTACCACTTCTATGCAAAGGGGAGCACCCACTGACTTGAGCTCGTTATCCTTTTCCTTAGATCCCCTTTTGTTTCCCACTCCACTTCGTGACTCATTTCCGATAGCCCCTTCACAGACTCCTTCTCCTCCAAGTTCCCCCCCACCTAATATTCCTATGGCTGGTGCTAATCCCCCTCTAAATAGGATGGATGCCATAGTCACTGCCAGATATGCTCCCTTAATCCTACCTCATCCTATGAATCCTTTCCCTGCTAGAGATTACTTGAAGTACATGCCCAAGTTCACTGGAGAAGGAGACGTAACTGCGGAAGAGCACCTGGCTGTTTTCTACAGTTATGCAGACAACTTGAACATTGAAAATGAAGATGTCTGGATGAGGGTCTTTGTCCACAGCCTGGATGGTGAGGTGAGGAAGTGGTTTAGAGGATTGGCCCCCAGATCTATTGCTGGGATTGAAGCCCTGGATGGTGCTCTCCTAAGGCAGTGGGGTGATAGGAAAGATTTCATGTATTACATGACAGAGTTTGGGTCTTTGAAGAAGATGGAAAGAGAGTCTATCTCTGACTTCTCCAAAAGATTCAATAAGATGTATAATAAAATCCCTGTCGAAATAAAACCCTCAGAAGCCTCGGCCAAGATTTCTTATGCTAGTGCGTTTGATCCTGATTTCTATCTTCTATTGAGAGAAAGAAGAGCCACTTCTTTAGCTCAAATGCAAGATGAAGCCATAGAAGTAGAATCCAATGTATTAGCATCTAATAGACTAAGGAACAAGGCCGATGCAGACAGGAGAAAGGGAAGATTTGAAGCCTCAACTTCTAGTCCATTGATGCCTCACCCTCAAGTGGATGAACTGACCAAGATGGTGAAGTCTCTGTCTAAAGAAATGGAAAGAATGAAGGTGGAGGGGTGACAAGCATACAAGGGCACTTAGAACACCGAAAACAAAGAGGTTTCAAGATTCCAAACAATTTTACTCCCCCGAATGTGCAAAGAGAGAGGGGAAGAGACAAAGAAGACCAGAAAATTCAGGCCCCTTTTCAAAACAATTTTGTGGCCGAGGGAGAAGAAGGGGAAATAGATGAGCTTGATCCTGAAATCCATTTCTTTGGAGACACTCCTCCTTTTCCTCATCTTACTCAATCAGCATACGAGGAGTCTCTCATGGACAGTCAGCTAAATGAACTGAGTAAGGGAAACAAGACTAGTGGCACCCAAGGCATATATGATCTGAGGTCTAAGAAAAAGACAATAGCGCCTGATGTCTCTGAGTAGTCCACCAGAAAAGAGAAGCCTACTAATGAAGTAGTGGACAGTCATAGAGGTAAGAAGCCCCGACCCCTCTCTCCCATAGTCCAGAGTCATGTTCTCGAAATAAGAGAAATCTCGAAGCTTACATCTTCTTTTAATTTCGAGCATGAAATTCAAAAGGTTAGAATCCCTGTGCCCCTAACTAAACTGATTAAACATGAAGGGTTCAAGAAATTCTTCTTTGAGATTTTACAATTTGAGGTCTCATGCCTTTCCACAGACTCCATCAATTTGCAAGATGAAAAGCCCGCAGTTATTCTAGGTCCTATGGTAGAAGACAATAATGACTCATCCCCTCCCTTCTACACTTCCTTCAACATACATGACAAGGTACTGCACAATTGCTTGATGGATTCAGGGGCTTCTCATATTCTCATGCCCAAAACGGTCATGGAAGAATTAGGGCTAGAAGTCACTCGAGCCTATCATGACCTCTTTTACTTTGATTGAGGGAAAGTTCAATGTCTCGGGGTTATCAAAGACCTGGTCGTTACCTTATTTTAGCTGCCCATGAAAAGTTTGGTCATGGATATTGTAGTGGCCGATGTCCCCCCAAAGTTTGGTATGTTATTGTCAAGATCTTGGATAAAACGAATAGGGGGAACTTTGCAGATGGACCTCACATATGCTACTATCCCGGTGTTTAGAGGAGAGCATAGAAGACTATATAGGGAAGCCCAACTGGCCTATATAATTAGTGATGAGGCCAATCCTACCAACCATCCTATTTTTTCCTTGGATACTGATTTAGGTTCTAGTTTACTACAACTCACCCATGCTCTCGAGCCTCCTCTTAAACTCAGAAATCCGCCCATCACTTCCCATGAATTTCCTCCCTCCATCTCCCCCGTCTGGAAAATGTTCTTTGACGGAGCCTTTTTCTAGGGAAGGCGCTAGAGCTGGGGTGTTTTTTGTGTCACCGGCTTAGGAAACCATATCCCTATCATACAAACTAGAATTTGAAGCTACCAACAATGTGGCAGAGTATGAAGCTCTTGTCCTGGGATTAAGAGCTGCAAAGGAAATGGGAATTCAGGAAGTAGCAGTGTTCAGAGATGGAGATTTGGTGGTCCAGCAGATCAAAAACACTTATCAAGCCAAGCATCCTCGACTCAGAAGCTACATAAACGAGATGTGGGACCTAGTTGACAATTTCTTCATGGCATTCAATATTTATTTTGTCCCAAGAGAAAAGAACACAGTGGCAAACTCCTTGGCTACATCAGCAAGCAATTTCAAAGTACCCTTGCCACCCAAGTTCAGATATGATGTAGAGGTAAAATACAGGCCCTCCATACCTGACAACGTCAAACATTGGAAGGTATTCGAGGATGATCTCGAGATTAGGAAGTTCTTGGATACCGTTGAAGAATTTTTAGAGATGCATATCGACCAAGACTCTGTCTCTGAAGAAAATCTCGATGGGGGTAATTTTCTAAATAAGATTGCAGAGCGTAACATTGTGCAGCTGCCCAACAATCATATTCCAAGAGGACTGGCTCCTTTGGAAATGATTTTTGATAGAAATAATGTGTCATTAAAGGGGGAAATCTCAGAGGATGACGCTGCTACTATTCAATGCAACATTGGCACCGAGAGTGAGCCCAAGTTTGTCAAATTGTCAATAAGTCTGGCAGAGGAGTAGAGGTCTGGGTACATTGGACTTTTGAGGGAATTTGCTGATGTTTTCACCTGGACCTACGAAGACCTCAAAACATATGACACTTCTGTCATCGAGCATAAAATCCCATTAAAGGAGGAGGCAAAGCCATTTAGGAAGAAGCTAAGACATATCAATCCTATGCTACTACCTATCATGGAGAGGGAAGTGAAGAAGATGCTTCAAGCTTAAATCATTGTACCACTAAGATATTCAGAGTGGGTGGCCAACTTGGTACCAGTAAGGAAAAAGAATGGAGAAATTAGACTCTCTGTAGACTTCAGAAACCTGAACAGGAGCTCCCGAAAGGATAACTACCTCTTACCAAAGATGGAACATATTCTGTAGAGGGTAACAAGAGCATCCAGGATGTCCATGATCGATGGTTTCTCTGGCTACAATCAAATCTTTGTTCTACCTGAGGATAGGGAAAATACTACATTTACCACTCCATGGGGCACATTCATGTATGCCAAGATGCCTTTTGGATTGATGAATGCAGGGGCAACGTTTCAACGTGCCATGGACATAGTTTTCATTGGGGAAAAGGATAAATTTGTGGTCGTCTATCTGGATGACATCACAATATTTTCAAGATCTGATAAACAACATCGTTGTCATCTTAGGAAGGTTTTCCTGAAATGCAAGAGTTTTGGCATTTTGTTAAACCCCAAGAAATATCTGTTCGCCATGCAGGAGGGAAAGTTACTAGGCCACATAGTATCAGCAGAAGAAGTTAGGATTGACCCTAGCAGAGTTGAAGCAATACAAGCCTTATCAATCTCGAGGTCCAAGAAGGAGGTCCAATCCTTCCTTGGTAAGATTAATTTTCTGAGGAGGTTTGTGCCTAACTTTTCTGAGGAGGTAAAAATTATAATAACCATGCTAAGGAAAGGAAATGAAGTGAGGTGGACATCTGAATCACAAAATTCCTTTGAGAAAATAAAGAAGGCCCTGTATGAAGCCCCCATGCTTATCAGTCTCGATTACTCAAAGGATTTCCTTATTTTCTCCTTTGCTTCACCTGACATGGTAGCCGCTGTTTTATTACAGATAAACAAGGATGGGCTAGAGCAGCCTATTGCCTATTTCAGCTGAGCATTGAGGGATGCCGAAGTTAGGTATGACACTATGGAGAAGCAGGCCTATGCACTGGTAAAGGCCCTCAAGGCATTTAGAATCTACGTCCTGTAGTAAAAAATCATAGCTTATGTCCCCTTAGCTACTGTTAAATACATTCTTATTTAGCCTGACATAGATGGGAGGAGGAGTAAGTGGATAGCCAAGATTTTGGAGTTTGACCTGGAAATAAAGCCTACCACATTGATCAAAGGTCAAGGTTTAGCCAAGTTGTCGGCTTAAGCCAATTGCCAAGATTTGGGGATACATTTCATCAACAAATGCTCAGGAATCCAACAAAATCAGTTGTCTGACGTAGACCCTCAAACAAAACTGTTGTTGGCTCGATGTCCTTGGTATAAGGATGTCATATATTTTTTACAAGAGTTGCGCCCCCCAGATGGCCTACAAAGAAACAAAGCAAGAGCTCTGAAGATCAAGGCAGTTAGATACTGCCTTATCGATCAAATTTTATACTGGAAATACCCCCTGGGGGTGCTTTTAAAATGCATGGATCCACGAGAGGCCGACAAGATCATGGCTGAATTTCACAGCGACCTATGCGGAGGGCACCATTCCTGGAAGACCACAGCCCACAAAATTCTCAGAGCTGGGTACTACTGGCCCACCTTGTTCGCTGATGTCCATAGAGGAGTTAGAGCCTATATTACATGCCAAAGATTTTAAGGAAAGCAACAACTCAAGTCCCTGCCTTTAAAGCCTGTAGTTGTTTCGGGACCTTTCCAATAATGGGGTCTAGATTTTATTGTAGAAATCCACCCTGCTTCCAGCTGGCAGCATAAATGGATCCTGACTGCCACAGATTTATTTACTAAGTGGATTGAAGCTATCCCCACCAGGAGTGCTTCCCACAAGGCAATCATTGGGTTCCTGGAAGACCTCATCGTAAGGTTCAACTGCCAAAGGAAGATTGTTACCGATAACGTAGCCTCTTTTAAGGATGAGCTGTTAGTCAAGTTATTTGAACAATTTGGGATCAAACTGATTCACTCCACCCCATATTATCCCCAGGGAAATGGTTTAGCCGAATCTTCCAACAAAAGCCTAATAAGGATCATCAAAAGATTACTGGAGGACAACAAAAGGGCTTGGAACTCAAATTTGAAATTCGCTCTATGGGCTGATCAGGTGACCACAAAGAGATCTATAGGCCTCTCCCCTTTCTAGTTAATTTGCAGAGCAGAAGCTGTCCTCCCTTCTCAGCTAGCTATTCCTATAGAGAAATTCTTCCAGGATTATCAAGAAGAGCCCAATGACATGATTAGGAGGATTCATCAACTTGTAGAAGTCCAACAGGCCAGAGAACAGGTAATGATAAGAATTCAAGACATCAATAGATGACCAAGTAGGTGTTCGACAAGAAGGCCAAGAAGGAGGGGTTCCAGATAGGAAACCTGGTGCTGAAATGGGATGCTCCTAAGCAAGATAAGGGAAAACAAAACAAATTTGAAGCCTTGTGGATTGGGCCTTTCAAAATCTCTGAGATTTTCTCAAATAACACGTACAGGTTGCAAGATTTGAAGGGTGAAGAAGTTTTCAGCGGCCCAGTAAATGGACATTTTCTTAAAAAATGTTTTGTCTGAGCCTTCCGTGGCTCCTGTGTTTTGTAAATATTGTCCTTTTAGTTCTCTATTTTCATTTTTATTTTTTCGTCTTAGTAAATGACTCCATATCCCAACAACAAGGCACTGGAACTACAAAATGCATCCTTAGAGAATCACAGGGATGAATCTATCCCCCAAGGAGGCTAATGTTAGTAACATTTCTCGTCTGAAGCACAAGAGCGATCAGGTCTACAAATGGTGCAATGAGCTCCGAGCGTAGCTCACAGAAGAAGTCTGTTTCGGGCTTAAATCAAGCGAGCGAGCAGTCTGATTTCAGTGGTCAGGATTTCTCCAAAGGAACTAATCAACAGTTGGTGGGAAATCACGGTTATCGAAGTTGCGCCAAGGTTAGTGCAATGGATAGTGCCCATATTATGTGCAGGGAAAGATAGCAGCCATCCATCCAGAGGACGCGTGGCGTGAGATGTAGTCGCATCGATGTTTCGACATTCAGGAGTTCATGGGGTGAAGGTTCTGCGTTGTCCTATATCTCGAAGCCCCGAACCCCAAAAGCGCCGAAAGATCCTATGAGAGTAAACATAGGGTGACAACCCATGGTCACCTGGGAAATAATGGAGCTCCACAAAGGGGGTCGAGGGTGTCGGGTTTCAGTCACAGAGAGGCCCATCGTGACCTCTAGTTGCCATCGGACCCGACTTCGATCCTGGTCTTCACTGGAGTAAATGAGGTAAAGAAGGGGTGGTTGAAACCTCTCCTCATTCATTCAAGTGTGACGTATGGAGGGTCTGGAAAGTGGTTTGCTCGAGATGGTCCTGTGTACCCATTTTTTCAGGGAAGCCATGCCGAGTTATCGACTAGCCGAAGGAGGTCTGCACATGCTAGCTCGACACTTAATGGCTCAGCTACTCCCCTTGCAGGAGACATGCGCAGTTAAGGTGGTGTCTGACAAACAATACCCGCTTGAATTTGGCTGAAGGGACATCAAGCCTTTGATGACTGAGCACGCCAATGTTGGGCGATTTTCTCTGAGTATATAAACTCAGTTTTTGTATTGTGTAAAGGATCGATGGATGAGCAAGCCTCCCGAATGTAAAAAAATTTAATGAAGTACTGGTTATTCTGGTTGTGTATTAACATCTGAGACTTATTGCCTTATGAATGTCATCTTCCTTCCACGTCTTTGTTCATATTGTATTAGAACAACTCAGAATTGGAGGATCCAGTCGAGTTGTGGTTGTTATAGGATGATGTAGGTTGGATCACTGTAATAGTCACATTGTTTCTAATCGGCCTTTGTGTTTTTCTTAGCGCTGAATGACTTGGAATTGGAGGATCCAGTAAATTCACCCCTTCAGTTACCCAAAACTCTGAACCAAGAGGATATTGCATTTAGATTTTTTCTTCTGCAAATTGTTGAAAGGCCCATTGTCCAAGGTAGTTTTGCTCACTCCTCTCACCAAGTCTTCCACTTACCCATTTTACAATTAATCTATTGAATGAAGTTAGATCAAGACCTCCTTTTTTCTTTACATACCAGACCCAGTCCCCTAGCTAGAGTGATTCCATCCTGAGTCTCTACCCATTTGATCACCCATTAAGACAATCATGACATAAAACTGATGGGCGTTGGGCTCTGCTCCTACAAGCAATCCAGGGGTGACTTCTAATGCTAACAAATATCACACTTAAACCTTTGAGAACATTCTTCAAGAATTGTGTGAGAAGAATAATACCTCTTACAATACTTGTTGAAATCCACATGAAACTCTTCCAGGGAGGGGATGCTAGCATGGGGCAAGGATCGATACCACTCACGAGCATCTCCGTCTAATTATTACATGTACATATTCATTAACAAATCCTCATGATGTATTTCCCACTGATGCATGAGTTCATGAAACTCAAGAAAATGCTCAGTAGGGTTGTCATCTCTATGTTCTCTAAATATTGGCAAAAAATAACCCCACTCATCTATAATAGGAACAACATTTGGAAAAGAAAGAACAATAGAGAAATTAAAAGGAGAAAACCTCCGAGCCAAGATGGCTTCCACTTGAAAATATGACTTCTTAAAACTGTGAAGTTGCCACTAGATTCTTTAACCATGGAGTCATCAGGTGAATGATATGCAGTCTGAATGTGTATGGTCTTTGTTCACCATCAAAGATCAAATCTGACCATTTTTTATCCCCCAGGGAAGATTTCTTCATTTTTGTCCCCGAAAATGATGTAATTAATGTTAGCACTGACAGTCACCTTCAGATTACAAGAGGATAAGCACAATACCCATAACAATGTTTGTGGAGGTAGGTTTTATGAATAGAGGTCAAATGGACAAAGCTCAATAAAAGAATGTTTTAACATAGAAATTGGAGAAGAAATGCATAAGGAAATGAGGTCCTCATTAACTTCAGTCGGTGGTTTAAGGTTTAAAGGTGAGCAAAGGGAAGAATTAGTGAGAAAGGTGAACAAGTATGCCATGGGCATCCGAATTTCAAGAGGCTTAGTGAAGAAAAACTTAGGTACAAGAGCACTCTTGGACTTAAGTTTCAAATGCTGAAATATATCATAGTAACATAATAATAAAACCTCCATTACTATGTGAATACAACAACTTGTATGGATCCTCCATGCATGAGCATTTTAGCATAAGAAGAAACATGATAACAAAGAAACTGATTGAAACTGGTCACATCAATACTGTAATCAAACCTACATTACAATATGACTACCTCGTCTGGATCCTCCATGCATGAGGGTTTCAGCACAGATTAAACAATATGATGAAAGAAGCTAATTTCTATTAATGTGAAAGTCTCAAGTCTTGTAAAAAACCAGAGAACAACTCTCTTATCAAAATATTACAAAATAGGGAGCTCTGCTCAACCAGTTGACGAACATAACAAAGTTCCAAACTGATTTATTTTTACTCATATCAGTCCACAACTGCCAGGAGTGTGATCTGGCCATCCCATTCAAAGATTTACATCTGTGCATCCATATGTTAGACTGTGCTCATATCCTTCTGTCAGACATAAGCTCAGATCAACATGGGCCTGCAAGGAAAAACCGTCCATCGTGGTACCTCAGACTGACAGTTCTGTCTCCATGACCAAACCCTCCATGATTTCTATTTATGGAGTGAGTCGAGGCTTCAACCACCACTTCTTTTTCATTACCTATTTTTTTTTCTCGGGATTGCAACGAGGCCTAATGTCTAGGGGGAGGCCACGTGATCCTCTCAGATTTGACGCTGAATAAGTACGTGATTGCGGGACCGTCAAAGGTGGTTTGAATCCACCCCACTTTTGATCCCACAATTCAACACATTCCACCACACAACTCTTACTCTATACCATGGTTTCAATTGTGGACCACTCAATAATTTTATCGTTCGAGCATGTTGCATCCCCAAAATCAAATGTGGTCATTGGTCTGGTCATGATCTGCTATCTGGGTGACTCTGCTACTTTATCACCCCTGCTAAAGTTCTATATATCTATCATATTAGAACTTCCCTATCTGATTTAGCGATGGTGCAAATTTCTAGGAGCTCAGGAGCTTTTGAACGTGAAGCATGAATATCTCTCTAAGTGACTTTCTCCCGTAGTGACATGGCAGTCTCTCATCACTTCGACACTTCAAAGTTCAGGATATTTTGAATGAAAAGTGTATATAACTCTTGAAGTGTCAAAATTGTGAATTGACTGGCACGTGCTTATCACTAATTAAACTTGGATTAAGCCATTTTTATCATTTAAATATTTTAGGACTTCAGGGCCTTGGGCATCGGATAACTGTTCTTACTCTGGATGGAAAATTTCTGGAGAGACACTCTCCCATAGTGATGCATTGGCCTGAAATAAGTTCCACGTGTCTCAACATATGAGTGCCACATGTCAGTGCTAGATGAATTCCACATGTCTCCATTACTTCAGATTTCAGGAGTTTCTATATGTAAAGCATGGAAATCGCCCAAAGTAGTACGGGCCCAAAGTGACATATATCTTCAGGACTTCAGCGCTTAGGCACTTCGAGGTTCCGGTACTTTGTGGGTTTTCTCTTGATGTTAAACCTCGCTTGATTTCGACACTCCAAATGCATGAAAACCGTCGATCTGAGTGTCTTGTTGGATCTCCTCCGATGGAAAACTAAACCCAGTCGTTGCTTGTATTTTAAGCCCAAAATGGCATGCTTCTGAATGCTGAGTTTGGACGTTTTTGTACAGACCATGGACTTGGTCGTCCTGCGACCCTTTGAAAACTATGTATGATAAAAACAAGTATCGCAACGATTAGAGAGAAGAGAGGAATCCAATGGGATAGGTCCCAAATAAGGGTGTCGATGGGACCACTATTCTTATTTTTTTTTACTCTTACATAGTTTTACTCTGGCCTAAAGAATATTGCAGTGAAAAAATTCCCAAATTGTTAACAGGGAAAATTGTATAGGAATTTTGCAACCAAGATGTAGGAGGTAGGGTTGCGTGGCATAATTTCCCTTCTATTTTTGTTCTATGTTTTTCTACTCCGAAGGTTTAGTGTTTTTAGGGTTCCTACAAACAAGAGTTTTCCCAATGCTATAGCTCTTTGATATGTGTGTGGGGTCAAATAGTAGTATTTGACCCAATATCTCAGGGAATCAACTAAGTAGGCTCGATCGTACCCTTAGTTGTAGTACCTGATTAACCAGATACTAGAGAGCATCTTCCTTAGTGTTGTTATTCGTGTTGCTATAGTAGTGAAGTGGCCCATCAACTAATCTAGAGATGGTTTGATGAGACCCAGGGGACTTCTAATATACCTGACGGTACATGGGATTGATGGCCATGTAAAATTATTTTTTTATGCAACACTAATCAGAGGGGTACCAACAATCGTTACAAAGGTTTCCAACAAGGTGAAAAATTTGTTTCGAGTAACCATGTGAAACCATCTATATTTCCTACGTTTAGTCTTCCCCTGTTGCAACTTTACTCGTGAAGTGATATATGTTTATGCTTTAAAGATGTTGATACTACACGTCTCTACCCTGGAAAAAAATTCCCACAGTTTTTGCAGAGGAAAGAGATTTGATACCACTTGTAAGGTGCCAAATGTATTATAAGAAGCACAGACATAAATATTGCAACAAATACCAGTGGAACAATAAACTATAGAGAATAACAACACCAACATTGATACCTTTATTGATAGAAATCAAAGTTCACCTGTCTCTTCAAGGGAGAAATCTCCAACATAGTAGAGCTCTATTACAACAACTCTCAAGACAAGACTTTCTCATGCCTTCTACTCCTATTTATACTAATTCTCTCTTCTAAATAACATTATAGAGGAAGATCTTTCTAGAAGCAATTTTTTTTATTAAATCTTCTTACATTAAACTTGTTCATATTGTTATATAGGCCTTATTTATTAATGTTGATCTTTATTACATGTAAAATACATTATTTTATTTACGTGAGGGATTGCGGAGATGAGTTCCCTAACAGAAATTGCTATGATAAAAGTTAAGGAATATGGTGCCAAACCCATTATTATTTAAGCTTGGTATTTTATATGGAACTAGTTGGTGGAAATATTGGCAATGGAATGTGTCAAATCATTCCACAAATACAAATACAATGATCAATACTACTGATTACTTGAATTGCATATTATTAATAAGTAGTTTACATGTATATTCTATGTTCTCATTTCGACAATATTTATAGGCTCAAATCTAAGCAATCCACTTATAAAATAAATTAAAAATGTGTTAAACTCCCTTTTTGGACCAAACAAAACCTGATTTGTTTGACCCCTCATTTTGGAAGGACTTAGAGCATACCATTTTCCAAATCATCTTTGCATTCCTCATTCTAATTACCCTTTATACACTAGAATAAAGTCTTCCATGATAATATCTTCTTGCTTTGTCTAGTGTAGTGTAGGATATTTTGTCTAGTGTAATCACCCTACTCTAACCAACCTTCACGCTACAAAGGTGCAAAATATTCCCATTGTTAAGAACCAAATATACAAATAGCATAAAAACCTCGGAATAAGTACTCAACACCTTGAAAAAGAGAGAAATTCAGATAATAAGTCTCTTCAAGGGGGAAGCCTCCTTATACTTCATATGAATTCACAATTACTAGATGATTCCAAAATAAAAGGT
This sequence comes from Picea engelmannii, assembly GCA_009831015.1. Lineage (NCBI taxonomy): Eukaryota > Viridiplantae > Streptophyta > Pinopsida > Pinales > Pinaceae > Picea > Picea engelmannii. The sequence continues at coordinate 285,066 of ML785851.1, forward strand.
CTCCTTGGTATATATAGGAGACTAGGAGGTACAATTACAACTAATGGACCCAAGTTGACATAAATAGAATAAAAATACTATTGTAATATGCCCCAATTAAGGGGCAATGTGCCATGAATTAGGGATTAACATGCCCCTCCCATTCATACAAGTGTTGTCCTCAAAACTTGAGTAGTTTTGGATGCTTCTGTATAAAATACTCATCTTTGCATGTGGAATCTTCAATAGGTAGTTTCTTCCACTTAATGAGATACTATGAAATTGATCTATTCCTCAATTGTTGAATTCTTGTGTCAGTGATAGATTCAGTATCCCTTATGATTTTTCCTTCCTCGTATAGTTCTGAAAATATAGTTTGAACTGGGATCTTGTCACCTATAACCTTATTTAAGAATGAAACATGGAAAACAAGGTGTACTGACAAAGATGAGGGAATATCCAATTTGTATTCCATAGTACCAATATTTTGCAACACCTTATAAGGGCCATAGTACTTTGGCGATAATTTATTATTCTTCTTAGCTTGCTTGAGGGACATATGTTTGTATGATTTTAGTCTTAAAAATACCCAATCTCCTACTTCAAAACTTCTTTCACTATGATGTTGATCGACTTGTTGTTTTATGTGATTTTGTGCCATGGTCAGGTTTTCCTTTAAGAGTTGGAGAACTTGTTGTTGATGCTCAATGTGATATTTCATTGCTTGAACCTTATATTTTTCTTTTAGAGAAGAAGTGATGTATGGTGGGTGATATCCATAAAGCTCCATAAATGTCATTTTTGTTGTAGTATGAAACGAAGTGTTATACCACCATTCTGCCAAGGGAAACCACTTGAACGATTGTGTTTGTTTATTAGAGAAAAATGAAAGAAGGTATTCTTCCAAACATTTGTTCACTATCTCAGTTTGTCCATCATATTTAGGATGATAAGATGAGCTATGAGCCAATTGATTGCCTAGACAATAAAATAATTCTGTCCAAAAATTTCCAGTTAAGATGGGATCTCCATCACTTACAACAATCTTTGGTTTCCATGTAGATTTTTAACTGTCTCCATTAATGCAATAGAAAACGTATTGTCTTTGAAAGGCTGAGAGAGTGAAAAAAATTGTACTTACTTCGTAAGTCTATCAATAATCACCACGATGACACTCTTTCCTTCATAATTTGGTAACCCTTTGATGAAATCCATGGAAACCTCCTCCTAACACTGACTTGGAATGGCTAATGGTTGTAAAAGACCCAAGGTCTTAATTGTTTCCACCTTATTTTGTTAGAAAACCAAACATTCTTCCAAAAACCTTTTAACATCAGTTTTTAAGGCCATCCCAAAAAAATTCCCTCTTGACCCTGTGATAGGTTTTCAAAAATCCTGAGTTCCCTCCCCTTGAGAGGTGTGCAATTCCAAAAGTACCTTTCATTTCAGTTGGTAGTTCTTACCTAAATATAAGCAATCTTTTTACCATAGCAATATTTGTACTCATTCCATTACATTCCTCAACTCACCCGCACTCCATCTAATGCAGTGTATGACTTACAATCCTATGTGGAAGAATTACATGTCATCCAAAATATGGTTTTTCAATTTAACTTGGTTCATATCTCACCCATCTTCTAGATCCAGATATCCATCACATCATATGCTAGATAAAATCAAGTTCCTTTTAAAATATGATATTTTATCCCACATGGTGTCTGTTGATTTTTCAATAGTCAAGGTTAAGAATGAATATCATTCCATTTTTGGCATTTAGCCATAACCATAAATATTGTAGAAACCAAGATCACAAGAAGAATCACCATGCACAAGAACACAAGAAGTATCCTGGGAAACACTTCTCAACAAGGGAAGAAAACCTAGACAAATCCTTTTCTATATTCTTCAAGAGAAAAAATTTCACCACCAAGATAAAACCTAGAACACAAGAGGGTTCTCAAACCCTAGATGACTAGCGCCCAAGAGAGGTGCAAAATTTTCCAAAGAAGGTGTACTTGCTAAATTTTCCAAACTCACATGAAAGATATGATTCCTCAATGGGGAGTTTACCTTTACTTATACTAACATGAACCTATAAACATAACTGTCTATTGACATAATAGGGTGACCTCACTATCTTATAATAAAATTAATATTAACTAGATTAATTATCTTTTACATTAATTATCAGTCACATTAAGGTGGGGCCGACCTGTACCCTTTACATTACAATTAGGGTTACATGCAGGTTTCACTATTGAACACTATAGCAAGGGATCTGATACACCCACTAGTGCTCATTCACTAGGGGCACATCTATAGGGATGTCCATATTTCTGGCTCACTACATTAGATAGAGGAATTGCTTCTTCACACATTCACTTGTGCTCGTCCATAGGTACGTCCACTCAAAAGATCTTATTTACTGCATTATACATGAGATTCATCTGGAGTTTCTCGTCAACTCTTCTTCTTAGAGGAGGCTAATAACTCATCTTCATTTATGTTCTCATGATGATGCACCCAACACTTTTGGATTTCACATGTTCATCTTGTGCTCATCCACAAGCACGTCTAACTCAACAGATCTCCTTTCCCATGGGATAATCATCTAGAGTTATTCTCAACTCTCTGAATGGAGGAGGTCATCTCTACATTCCAACTTTGTCTCAGATAGGAACCACACACCCTCTTCAGGGGATTTCTCTCAGCTTTGTAAGATGGAGAATATCTCACATGGCTACAATGATCCACATCTCACAAGTTTGTAAGATGGAGAATGTCTCACATAGCTACAATCACCAACACTCCATCTCAGTTAGGGAGGAATTCTTCATCATGCCAAGTCTCACACGGATGTACTCTGAATTTTGTCTTAGCTGGAGTCATCAATACTCCCTCTCAACTAGGGAGGCATTATTCACTCCCTCTCAATTTTATCATGTGTAGGAAGGTACTGCATGTGTATGATTTTCCTCTGCATCATATCTCTGATATAAGAATATTTCATCTCATCATGTTTCGATCTATTAGGAAACACTAGGTTCTCAAGGATCTTTATACACGACTCTTGGTTATCATCATAGGGTCCATCTCATGATCAAGTAAATCTGTCATAAGTTTGGGAAGCCATACTGCTTCGCACACTTAATGGTACATACTCTAAATATGTGGTATTCAAGGCCACATAGATTTATTTTCCTGCTGCATCAAGAAACTATGGCAAACTTCATGGTAGAACATCAACTGATTGTTCTCTTTCGGTCCACTGTACTTTCTTCTCAATCTGAATCGGCATATCATGCAAACTCAAGTTCACTCTAGAGGCATATCTCAAGCCATATCCAACTGTGGCTCGTATATATCTTAATACATGTTTTTCTGTTGTCTGGTGAGTCTGTCTCGGTTGACTTGTGAAATGATTAAGCACATTCACTACATGTCATGAATCAAGTATGGTGTTAACCAGATACATCAATGTGTTGGAAATACTAAAACAACTGAGAGGGGGGGGGGGTGAATCAGTTGTTTATGAGATTAAACAATTTTATACCTTTTAAATATTATTAATCTTTCTTCAAGTGATCATCAACAATATACAACATATGGACAATAAAAGTAAAGATCATCAGTCACACATAAAGTACACATAGAGACATATTTTCACGAGGAAACCCATAAAGGGAGAAAACCTCTTCTTCTTCGAAATGATAGGCAGTCTTTTTCAGTTCTGTACATCATTTACAATTGGGCACCAACTCAATGTGAGGCTGCTACCTCTGTTTTACAAGCTGCAACTTGTTTGAGAGCTCCAATTCTCTGGTTTCACTAGAACCCACTAGAAGGGAGCACCAACTCCCTGGATAGTCTAGCACCAACTAGATGGAAGCACCAACTTCCTGAATGTTCCAGCACCAACTGGATGGAAGCACCAACTTCCAGTTACACAGGCTCCAACCTGTATAACAGAGAACACTTGTTCTCCCTAGCACCACCCTACCACCCTAGTTTCTCTGGCTGCAACCAGATGGAAGCTACAAATTCCCGTGTTCAAGCACCCACTTGAACTTCTGAGGACAACAGTCAATAATGAATACACAAACAATTTCCAGATAAACCAATTCTTACCTTCCTTTCTCTGTTCTGTAAGTTTGATCTGTTCTGCTATTCTGCTCTGCGTTTTCTCTTGCTTTGCTATTCTTCTCTGCGTTCCATTTCACTCTGCACATCTGCTTCCTTTCCTACCACGTATCCTCTTCTATATTCTTCCTTATTGTTTCATTCCTTTCCTCACCAGAACAACCAAATTTCCACAATCTGTCTCATCTTCTTTTATGCATACCTCCTTGATGGTTCCACTTCGCCTTCCCTCAGCCGAAAGAAGAACACCTATCCTAGAAACTGAAACGCTAACCGATTCGTCATCATGAGTATGTTTTTCTAACAGAATCCAAAATCAGTAGTTAACTGTGAGAGAGAACGGTAACCCTCCGATCAATACTTGATCCAATGGTTCAGATCCAATCGAGATTTCCCACATCGCGATTTCGACACTCTTGGCGATTAGAGTTTTTGTCAATTACAAATCTCGATTCTCAACATTCAGTAAAGAAGTCGAATCAATGGTTCAGATCACTTCTTGATCTGACGGTTGTTGTTACATCGCGATTTTGCATATCGCAATATCGACATTATGTTCTTTGCCTTTCAAAGTCCCGATTCGTGAAACTCCACGAAGAAGTCAGATCAACGGTCCAGATCACTTCTTTATTCAATGGTTGTGATTAAATCATGAAATCGCATATCGCGATTTCGGAGTTATTGATGTCAAGAGATTTTGGAATTTCAATGTCCCGATCTCCGATTGTCGATACGCCCTTTTCTCCTCACGCTGGCCCTCCTGGCTCAGCTCCTGACCAATGTGACCAGTCCTCCGATGGTTCCCGGTCTCTTCCTCTATTGTGATGATAGTTGTTCCCCACTGATCGGGGTTTCGCGGTTTGCGACTTCAAAGTGCACGAAATACTTGCTCTCGGGATCTCCGATATCCCAATGCTGACTATTCCCAGGTTGTTGACACCTGTCCACCACTAGGTCCACCTGTGGCCCACACGACTCTCCTATCTGGATATTGCATATCACGATTTCGGGGTTCTTTTTGTCAAGTGATTTTGGCATTTCAAAATCCCGATCCCCGATTCTCTGATGAAGCCTCTTGTTGATATTCTCCTGGTGGCACCCGATCATTGCCACCCGTCCTTCCAAATGGACGGTCTCGATTATGTCGGGATTTCGAGACTTTCAATGTCCCATTTCTCACGACCTTGAGAAATTCAATCTCCCGATGGCTGATATCCTGATGACAACACCTCGTGTCGGGACTTCTCTTCTTGCTCCCGAGGCTTATCTCCCTCGCAGCTTCTGTAGATCTGACGACTGTTGGCCTTTCTGAAAATTTGAATGGGATCCAACGGTCACTGACTCTTCTCCTCTCGATTATTGTTGTGCTACTATTCATTGTTGTTGTACTCAAACCATCACTGCAACCACAACTGTACTTGCCATCAATGACAAGTATACGCTGATTTGCTATCTGTTAACTGAATTTTCCAACACAATGATCCAATAAGTTGTGGATTAGTCTCGTCTGAATCATCATCAATCTTATCCTTTTAAATTGATCATGTTGGATTTTTCATTCTGTCATACTTGAAATTCTTTAATATCTTCACTGCATATTTTCCTTAACTCCTGAAAATATCATCCATCCTCTATCATAGTTCTTCTCCCAAGAAGTAGTGCATCATACTCATATTCTCCATATTGAATTCAGAAGTCAAGGATTACTTGTATTCAACAACAAGGATTTCTGAATAAGTCACCAAAATCAGGCTCTTGTCATCAACACTGTAATGATATAGGTTTGGATCAACAACACTCTTGCTGATATCCAAACTTGTCAAGAATTTATCTATCTGATATAGTTTCCAAATCATGGATGGTAGTACTGATGGAAGTGTATTGGGTTTACTGGATCAAGTGTCTCATCATAGACAACTCCCTATGTTAGTGAGAAACCTCTGGCTATAGATCTCATTTTTTATTTCTAGACACTTCCATCAACTGCATGTTTGAACTTATAGATGCACTTGGAAGTTACCACATACTTCCCTTCTGGTCCCTGAATAATATCTTCTGCATCATTTTTTTTAAGATATACTGGTGTTATCACTCCAGGAAACTCTCCTAGGCTGTAAGTCAGAGATGCCTGGTAACTTAATCTTTTGGTAACTATTTTCTCAATAATAAGTGTGGGTTTGGATCAAGTTCGATGATTGAATCATTTCTCACTCAAAACATGCATGAACACATTTAGATGGACAAGTCTTTCAACCACAAATGTTCAAAGAGTTTACAAATAAAGATATGTATGGAGAAATAATTATTATATCAACAACATCACATATAAAGAATATATGAATGGCCAATTACAATAATCACAGGAATACTTGCAAAGTTTAACTTATGAATGCAATGATAAGATGATAGTTATCGGGCATAAACAAACATAAGAGCATGAATATAATATCCAGGTGCAAGTAAAGAATAGATAAGAAGATGAAATCTGAACAAGTTATGGCAAAACAAGCTTGTATTACTTAATATGAAAATGAGAAGTTTGAGTACATAATATGAAAAAAGTATCCAAAGTCGAACCATTTGTTCATCTTTTTTCTTCAGCTTTATAGCTTTACAATATTGTTTTCAGATCCTAAATTAATGGATCTAATTTTCTAAATACAGAAAGTAAACAATATTTACAAAAAACTAGGAAGAGACCCTCAAGATGAGGTCAATCGATATCTAATGATCTTCAAGAGTTATAGAGTGCTAATGAAGTGAAGCCTAGCCTTCCAAGGCTATTTGATTTGGTCCTCCAAGGATAAAATTTGAATTTGCTGAAGTGTGCAAAAATCCTGATTTTCTGTCATTGAAAAAGATATCGAATATGATTGAAACACCTCTTCTTTTCCTTATCCCTAAAAAAAGGCCATTGGATTTGACTTGATAAATCAACAAATGTCCCTTTCAAGAGGTTTCATACCATTCAAACTCAAAAAATCCTGATCTGGGCAAAAACTAAGTGATTCTGGTACTTACATGATTTCAGTGGTTAAGAGGGGTAAAATTTAGGCCTCTTAACCACCGAAAGTACTGCTTTTCAGTGGTTAAGAGGGGAATTTAGGAATCTTAACCACCGAAAGTTGTAACTTTCAAAAATGGATCTGCGGTGAATTAATTTGCATGGGAATCATAATGACTCAGATTTTTCTTTGAATTGGATGACAAATGGCTCAATAACCAACAATTGAACTCAAATTCCACTTGTCAACCTTGACAAATCACAGGATTATGGCTTCTGAGTATGAGTTTGCATGAGGAGATCATGGGATCATGATAATAACAATGACTCTTGGATTCAATATTGAATATTAATGAAATTCAAATAGAAATCAAATGAAGTCATAATGATTCTGTATCCTCGTGACTGGAGATAATGAAAGCCCATGTGACAAATCAATTTTGTTATCTGAAAATCATGCATGGAATTCTAGATTTCTACCGAGCCTTAATTCTGAAATGACAATTGGTAGTTAAAAGGAGAATATGGCATAAATCTTCAGATAAGATTCCATAAGAACTTCATACCTCACCACCTAGATAAACTTTCGGCGGTTATAACTTAATGATTGCACCCATTTGACACCTGGCTCATGCAAAAGCACAAGATTTTTCCTTTTGCACATAGAAACATTTTTGGTGGTTAACAGGCCCTTTATTTTCACCTCTTAACCATTGAAAACCAAGACTTTCGGTGGTTAATGAGTAGTTTTTTAGCCTCTCTTAACCACCAAAACCCGAGATTTAAAGATTTGATTGCCAAGACCAAAATTGATGTTTTTTCCAAGTTTGTATCCAAATAGAAGACCTTCTAACACACCTAAAAAAATTTGGAAATGAATTTTTGGACCTGTTCCTATCACTTAAAAATTGGTAAAAGGACAGTGCTATTTTAGGAGATAACAATTAGTATTCTTCTGTTATGGCTTCTTGTCATACATGTTCTCGTGTTTCTTCTCTAAGACAAGGAGGCTCAACTTCAATAAGGTGGATCATGACTGAAGGATATCTTGAAAATTCTCTTTTACTTTCTCAGGATGTGCCTTGAGAGGCTTGTATGTTTCTCTTCCTCTTGCAGAGTGAGTCTAGGTAGGCCTTTTATGCCCTACTAAAATATGTCTCAACATATCAACTAGAGCAGCTGGATCAACTTGAATAATTTATGTCTCCCTCTAAGTTGCTGAAGGGGGAGAAGGTATTGTTCTACTGCCAATATCCATCTGAGGTTCTCTATGTTTGTTGAATGTGTATCTATTCTTTAAGGACAATGTATCTTCTTTTTCTCACATAATGATCGATTAAATATGGTTTGGAATCTTGTACCATGGATAATGGTCAAATTATTTGAGGGCTCCCATACTAGGGATTTATTAAAAAATGCAATCATACAAAATTTGAAATCAATTGATTTACCTGGTTTGTAGTCATGCTTTAGTTTTAGAGGAAGTACTTATCCTCTCTCTTCTCTTCATTCTTTTGAGGTGGGTCTGGATCAGTATTAGCGGTGGAAGCATATTGTCTTTCCTTCTTCCTGGTTGGACAATTTCTTGCATAGTGTCCATAATTGTAACATCTGAAGCACTGGATTTTTGAAACATCTCTTCTTTGATAACCTGGATTTGATGAAGAATTCTCACCTTTAAATATTTGCCTCAAATTTCTTTTGAATTTTCCTCCTTTATTTGTATGAAGTGCAAGAGCATGATTTTCTTCTGAGGAATCTTCCACTCGTCTATTTCTAATTCTAAGTTCTTCTTGAGTACAATCTGTCCATAGATGATCAAAGGTTGGTAGAGCTTCTCTTCCACTGATATATATATATATATATATATATATATATATATATATATATAACATGCATTTCTAATGAATTTAAAATGAATAACACTGAGTACTACTATCATACAAATTCAAATTGAATTAACAGTAATTCATACATGCAACATAATACATGGTAACACTTCAAGAATCACAGACATGCATAACATATATAATTAAGCACGAAAATGATACTTATATTTTAACTGGAGTAAAACCACCAACTGCATGCAGACCTTCCATGAACCTCACATCCTTAGAACACACTACTCGTCACTCTCAACAGTGGGTCACCCTCGAGCTGGGACTCAAATCCACTGGAAAGGGATTCCTAGGCTAGGCAAGGTCAATAGGTAAGTCACACAGTTTAAGAGGAAGGATTCTCTCCCAGGAGCCACTTACGCCCACTGCTCACAGAGTCTCATTCTCCACATGCTTGTCCCACCTGATGAGTATACAACTTCATTGTCACAGAGTCCATCGGTTGCTCCACCTCCCTTACCTTTGGATTCAACAACAGGTTGGACAGGAATTCTCACAGCTCTGGAGCAGCTACGAGACTCCTTCCAAAATAATTCACCTCCTCAACATAATCTCTCACTTGGAGAGAGTTTCTCACAGGCCTGACAACCTGCTTCTTCAATCCACAATGACCTCTCTCACCTTAAGAGAGAGTTGCTCACATGCTTGAAAACCTGCTTCTTCGACCACTTCAACTCAGTTCCACCTGGGTGAGGGAAACCACAACAACATCAGCACTCAGTTGACATAAGGGTGACAAAATAAATAGGAAATGAGCATGGGCACTAGAATGGAAACAACCAAACGCTAAGACACATCAGGGCTCGGGCGATTACCAAGGCATTGGGTTCCACATGAGATACATATTCGCCCACGGGTTACTGGTTTCAGGGTTCACGAAAATAAAATGTAGAGGTTGATGATGTAGGCCCGACGAGTTCAGGCGGAGGATGGAATAATGGGAATTGAATCCTCCAACAATATGAATTTCCAGCTTAAATTTCGTGTGCCTAATTCGACACATGTCACTCATGAAGCACATTCCTTTCCCTTTGGAAGTCATCTATCCTTCCAAGTACACTGAGGATAAAAACATATCCTTTTACATATAGTTTGGAATAATAAATTATTATTCTCTTGGACTTAAGCCCTTATGCTTAGCCCCTCTTTCCAACCTCTTAGCCCCCTCTCCCTTACCCAACCTAGTGGAGCTTAGTCCCCCATCACTCTTTCTTCCTGGTCGATCTACACAAAATGATGTTTTTATATTAATAATATGAATATTTACATGTACAAAACATTCTCCTGGCCTTTAACACCTAGGCTCTCTGACTTACTAACAAATAAGCCTACCAGCTTATAATTGCTTGGCTCACAATCCTACAAAACATGTTTACAATTCATAAAACAATTGGGGTTCGTACTTGGGGTATTACAGAACCTGTCAATAACAATGTCTATTTTCATAACAGGGCCGAACTCTCTAGCTTATAATATAATTAATATTAACCAGATTAATTATCTTTTACATTAATTACCAGACACATTAAGGTGGGGCCGACCTGTACCCTTTACATTAAAATTAGGGTTACAAGCAGGTCTGACTCTTGAACAATATATAAAGGGATCTGATACACCCACTAGTGCTCATCCACTAGGGGCACATTCATAGGGATGTCCATATCTCTGGCTCACTGCATTACACAGAGGAACTACTTCTTCACATGTTCACCTATGCTCATTCACAGGCACGTCCACTCAACATATCTTATTTCCCACTGCATTACACACAAGATTCATCTAGAGTTTCTCGTCATCTCTTATTCTAAGAGGAGGCTAATACATCATCTTCATTTATGTTCTCATGACAATGCAACCAACACTTTGGGATTTCACATGTTCACCTTGTGCTCAGCCACAAGCACGTCTAATTCAATAGATCGCCTTTCCTATAGGATAATCATCTTGAGTTATTCTCAACTCTTTGAATGGAGGAGGTCATCTCTACATTCCAACTCTGTCTCAGATAGGAACCACATACCTTGTTTAGGGGCTTTCTCTCAGGTTTGTAAGCTGGAGAATATCTCACATGGCTGCAATGATCCACATATCATAGGTTTGTAAGCAGGAGAATGTATCACATAGATGAAATCATCAACATTGTCCAATGTGGTGCCTTATGTGTGATGTTTTATGTGGCATCAAATATCTAGACACATTATTCTTTTTTTGGTCTATAATCCATATCCTAGTAACCCAGATTCTAGATTTTTTGACGTGATAGCAACCAATATCTTACCATGTGCTCATGGTTCCATATCTCCCTTGGCTTCACACATACACCTTCTTAGGATTTTTCAACATTATTAACTTTTCATGATGCATTCCTATAGTAGATGTGGGATTAATAAAATATTTATAAATCAATAGCCATAATCCACTGATAGGGAAAATCAACAATCAAGATTTGATCTTTTCCCATGATCAATGGCCATGATTAATTGAATCCAGTGTCTTATCCTTCCTATTCGGGTTTTGATATTTATATTTAAAGGTTATTTCCTCAAACTAAATTTATTCCAAATATCCGAATATTTGGATATCCAAATTGTTGGTTGTGGAGCCTGATTATCTTCCTGATTCAAAGGTCTTTTTATTTTAGCTGTGTTTATAACCCATGAAGACTTTACACCCCAGAAGTATGTACACTATTCCACATGGGGGAGTTCAGAGGGGGGTTACCCCCTCTTTGGCGTCCGGGGAAAAATTTCCTTGTAAATGTATATTGTAATTTCATTGTAAATCTGGACCGTTCATTATAAGGTTGCAGATCTAACATTAGAAATCATGTTAGGGTTTTTTTCCCTAGAAGGAAATCCTCTATTATGAGGGAAACGTATTGCGGCTATGCATTATGGAGAATATGGTATTATGAGATAGGAGACTGTGAGATTAATAAGAGGAAGTTACAACGGGTTTGCTGTAAGTTGTATCCCTTCATTTGCTGGATAATAGTAAAGGAAGGAACTGACAATTTATCTGGTGGATGTATCCCACACTGGGTGAACCACGTATATCTGTTTCTCTATTGTATTGTGTATCTTCTTTGTTTTATTTCCGCATTTTTTTTATTTTATTTCTTCGCGATCTTGTTTTTCTAACAACTGGTATCAGAGTGAAAGGTAACTCGTAGGAAATGAGGGTTCTTGGTTCAAGTGGGAGAAATGGAGAAATATAGAAAGTTTAGGGTGGAGAAATTTAATAGCCAAACCTACCAACTATGGAAGCTGCAGATGGAAGATTATTTATATCATAATGATCTATTCCTACCATTGGGCGGAGTAGCAAAGAAGTCGATGGCCATGAATGATGAAGAATGGGAGATTCTTGACAGAAGGGCTCTGGGAACGATATGACTGAGCCTGGCAATGTTAGTGGATTTAATATTTTGAAAGAAAAGACAACAAAGGATTTGATGGATGCATTGGCTAAATTGTATGAAAAAATCTCGACATCCAATAAGGTATTTCTAGTGAAGAGATTATTTAATATGAATATGTCAGAAGGTGGGTCTATTGTAGATCATTTAAATGATTTTAATACGATTACTAATCAACTAAGTTCTATAAAAGTGGACTTCGATAGAGGTCAGGGCTCTTCTAATCTTGTGCTCATTTCCAGAAAGATGGGACGACTTGGTCATGGCTGTAAGTAACTCAGTCTCTAGTTCACATACTTTAAAATTTGATGATGTTATTGGTGTTATCCTTAGTGAGGAAATGAAATGGAAAAGAACATGTGAGACATCAGGTAATGCATTGAACATGGAGAACATGGGAAGAGAAAAGGGTAGAGGAAAGGGCCCATGGAACTGCAAGAATTCTAGGATGGGTGGATCCAAATCTATACTTGGAAAGATAGAGTGATGGAATTGTGGGAAGAAAGGACATCTGAAGAAAGACTACACAACTCCAAAGAAATAAATAGATGGACAGTAGGAGAGAAATTAGGAAGAAAATGTAACAGGTGATGTGTTACAAGATTCTTTGATCCTTTCTATAGATAATATTTCTGAGTCTTGGGTAGTAGATTCAAGGGCTTCATTTCATTCCACAACCCATAGGAAACATTTTCTAGATTATGTTCAAGGTGATTTTGGACAGGTTCATTTGAGTGATGATGCACCATGCAAAATTTTTGGATTGGGAAAGGTAAAAATAAAACAACGCAATGGAAACCAATGGTTGTTGAAAGAGGTAAGACATGTTCCAGATTTAAGGAAAAATCTAATTTCAACAGGGAAGTTGGAAAGTTAAGGTTGTATATCCATATTTACAGATAAGACATGGAAGGTAATCAAATGACCATTGGTGATAGAAAAAGGAGAGAAGGTACGTACATTGTATTTATGTATTGGTAATACTGACTCTTATATATCTTTAGCTTCTATAAGAGTGGATACAACGTTGTGGCATCATAGTTTGGGACACATGAGTGAGAAGGGAATGTATATACTTCACAAAATAAATTTGTTGTCAGATATTAAACAAATTGATTTGGACTTCTGTGAGCATTGTGTTTATGGAAAACAAAAGAGAGTCATATTTCTCAAAGTCGGAAAAGAAAAGAAGAATGAAAGGTTAGAGCTATGGGGACCAGCTCGGGTATCATCTCTTGGTGGCTCTTATTATTATGTTACTTTTATTGATGATTCAACTAGAAAAGAATGGGTTTATTGCATTCAACAAAAATTTGATGTTTTTAATACTTTTAAGAAATGGAAAGCTTTGGTTGAGAATGAGACAGGAAAAAGTTTGAAGTGTCTCATATTAGATAATGGAGGCGAATATTGCAACAAGGAGTTTGATGATTATTGTTCATACCATGGGATTCGTAGAGAGAAGACAGTTCCAACAACACCACAAGAAAATGGTGTGTCAGAAAGGATGAACGGGACAATCATGGAGCGTGCAAGGAGTATGATATTCCATGCTGGTTTTCCCTTACAGTTCTAGGAAGATGTTGTAGATAATGTTGTTTACATAATAAACAGTGGACCGTCAAGCTCCTTGGATGGTAGAATTCTAGAGGAGGAATGGACAGGAAAAAAGGTAAACTATTCTTTTTTGAAAACTTTTGGTTGTGAAGCATTTGTCCATATTGATAAAGAAAATAGAACAAAGCTTGAGGCACAATCCAAGAAGTCTACCTTTATTGGATACTATGTTAATGATTTTGTTTATCGCTTATGGGATTATGAAAATAACAAAATCATTAGGAGTAGAGATGTCATATTCAATGAGAAGGTCATGTACAAAGATCAGTTGTAGGGAAAGAAACAGGAAAAATAAAAACAAGAATACACGTTGCTTGATGAGATCACTGAAAAATAAATTCTAAAGGAACTAGAAAATCAAAATGTACAACAATAGGAGCAAAAGGTACCTCAAACACCTGCAAGTGTTGTTATAAAATCAACCACGTTAAGTATACCCCCTAAATGATACTCTCCTTCATTGCATTATTTATTGTTGATTGATTCTGGTGAACCAGAATGTTATGAAGAGGCAATGCAGGTAGACACCAAAAAGAAGTGGGAGAAAGACATGGAAGAGGAAATGTATTCCTTGGTAAATAACCATACTTGGGACTTGGTTCAGTTTCCTGTAGGAAAAAGAGCACTGTAGAATAAATGGGCTTACAAGTTGAAGGAAGAAGATGGAGGAATAAAGAGGTACAAGGATAAACTTATTGTAAAGGGGCTTGCACAAAAGAAAGGTATAGATTTTGATGAAATATTTTCTTCTGTTGTTAAAATGACTTCAATTAGGACTATTTTAAGTCTTCTGGTAGTATAAGATTTGCATCTTGAACAATTAAAAGTTAAAACAACTTTTCTCCATGGGGATTTGGAGGAAGAGATTTATATGTAGCAGTCACAGGGGTATGAGGTCAAAGGGAAGAAGAATTTGGTATGAAGGTTGAAGAATATCGTGTATGGCCTAAAGAAATATCCAAGGTAATGGTATTTGAAGTTTGACAAGTTTATGACAGAACAAGGTTATAGTAGATTTCATTCTGATCAATGTGTTTATTTCAAAAAGCTAGAAAATGGAATCGATATTATCTTGATATTATATGTAGATGACATGCTTGTTGCAGGGTCTAATATGCAGGATATAAATGTGCTCAATAAGAAATTAGTTAATTCATTTATGATGAAATATTTGGGTGCTTCAAAGAAAATCCTTGGTATGAGAATAACAAGAGACAAAAAAAATCACAAATTGACATTGTCTCAAGGTGAGTACATAGAGAAGGTGTTGGAGAGGCTTAGAATGAAAAATGAAAATCCAGTTAGTACACCTTTAGCCAACCATTTCAAATGAACTAAGGAAATGTGTCCCAAGACATAGGAGGAGATAGAATACATGTCCAGGGTCCCTTATTCATCAACAATTACCAGCTTGATGTATGCAATGGTTTGCACAAGACCAGATATTGCACATGCAATGGGATATGTGAGTAGGTATATGAACAATCCAGGTAAAGAACATTGGGAGGCAGTAAAGTGGATTCTCAGGTATTTGAGAGTTACTTCTACTCATGCATTATGTTTTGTAGGTTAAAAAAACTTTTCTACAGGGATATGTTGTTTTAGATATGGCAGGTGATAAAGACAACATGAGGAGCACCATAGTGTATGTTTTTACTATATGTGGAACATTAGTAAGTTGGATTTCGAAACTGCAAACAGTTGTTGCACTTTCAACAACATAGGTAGAGTATGTTGTTTCTACAGAGGCTAGTAAAGATATAATTTGGTTAGAGAGGTTTATGGAGGATTTCAGAAAGAAGCAGGATAATAGAAGGTTGTATTGTGACAGTGAGAGTGCCATTCATATTGCAAATAACTTAGCCTTCCATTCAAATACTAAGCATATACAGTTGAGGTACCACTTCATATGATCCACCTTGGAAGATGGACATTTGAAGTTGGAAAGGATACACACTAGCCAAAATCCTATAGACATGTTAACAAGGGGAGTAACCGGGGAGAAATTGAGTTCCTGCTCAATTTCAGTTGGTCTCCAAGAATGAATATGAAAATGAGAAATTTTCCAGGTCCAAGAAGGTTAAGATTTCATCATATACAACAACAGTGGAGTTGTTGATATTAGTCTCCAAGTGGGAGATTGTTGGTTGTGGAGCCAGATTATCTTCCTGATTCAGAAGTATTTTGTTTTTAGCCATGTTTATAACCCATGAATACTTTACAACCTAGAAGTATGTACACTCTTCCATGCAGGGGAGTGCATAGGGGGGTTACCCCCTCCACGGGGTTCGGGGGTGAAGCCCCCGAAGGAAAAAATGCCTTGTAAATGTATATTGTAATTTCATTGTAAATCTGGACTATTCATTATAAGGTCGCAGATCTAACGGTAGAAATCATGTTAGGGTTTTTTTCCCTAGAAGGAAACCCACTATTATGAGGGAAATGTATTGAGGCTACACATTATGGAGAAAATGGTATTCTGAGATAGGAGACTATGAGAGAAAGAAGAGGAAGTTACATCAGGTTTTCTGTAGGTTGTATCCATGTATTTGCTGGATAATAATAAAGGAAGGACTTGGCAATTTCTCTAGTGGACGTAGCCCACACTAGGTTTACCACATATATCCGTGTCTCTATTGTATTGTGTATCTTCTTTCTTTTATTTCCACATTTGTTTTATTTTATTGCTCCGCGATCCTATTTTTCTAACACAAATTTCACTTGAAGATTTGAAATTTACCAAATACGAATTTCAGATCATCCACCCTTAGTCCTAAATTTAATGATGAATCCAGATATCCATAATCCAGAAATCCAAACTATGAATAATTGGCATTTTTCTTCAATGGATTCCATATATAAAACCGTTATGAAATCTGATCGGAATTTTCCACCTGTCCACCTATCATTCCCTCCTTGGTCCCTCCACAAGTTATCCTATTTTTTCATGATATTTAGCGTGGCATCCAATGTGGCATCCTACATAGCACTTTTATTTGGTTTTTTAATTTACATTGCATTAAACATATCCCTCTCATATGGATTAACCATATTAGTCATTATTCAAATGTATTGAATCCACATTCCGACTGTACAATTTTTATACCCTTAAAATATTTCTTCAAACGGTTTTCATTTCAAAATTGATTTCTTGACCATATAAATATTGAACATGGAGCGTGGAAAATCAATGGCGTTAAATGACTCATCTTGAAATTGATTTTTTTCTAAATTTTGGTATTCCTGGAATCCTCTCCATTATTATTCGGACCTACAGAAGAAAAATGACATAGCTCCTCTATGTATACAGTTGAAAATCTTTTACTCAGTAAAGTTTGCTCACAAGCTGTAGTAGTTTTGGTAAGACAAGGGACCCTTCCACAAAAGGATTTTACTAATAAAGTCTATGAAGGTATAAATATTGTACCCCCTCTTGATATGAACCTCTGACGTCCAAGTAAGAAGCACATGTTATTAACCCTTAGGCATACTTCATAATTGAAATGATTCTTCTTAAATTTTAAAGAAAAAATGTATGTTGAATATTTTCTATTATTTTGAGTTACGAAAAAAACCTAAATTAATAATATGTTTAAATTAAATAGATATTATAGGAGGTCAACAATACATTCCCTATTTCAAAATAGAAAGAATTATTGCATTGAATAAATACTACTATATCATAATTCCAAAGTAGTAGAACACTTCAATTCTAAAAACATTTCCACAAATTATTGTCTTGAAATAATATTGCACATAAAATGATTCTATATATTATTTGTCTTTTGATTAGAATAAATTTATGGATTATTTTTATTAATTTCTAAATTGTTTTGTTTAAATAGGGATGTGATTATGGTTTAATGCATAGGGCCTTT
Source organism: Picea engelmannii (assembly GCA_009831015.1). Classification (NCBI taxonomy): domain Eukaryota; kingdom Viridiplantae; phylum Streptophyta; class Pinopsida; order Pinales; family Pinaceae; genus Picea; species Picea engelmannii. The sequence continues at coordinate 303,000 of ML785851.1, forward strand.
AGTTCCCTTGGGCTTGAGGACAAGTTAGTTGATGACACCCTCCCTTGTTTTTTTCATTGTTTTTAGTTGTGTCGTTCTCTTTATGAACAAATCCTCCAAGTGGATTCCCTCCCGATATTTATTGCACTCCCCTTGATATTAGTTGATCCATATATTGAGGGCTAAGAACTGGAAGGCATGAATTCCGAGAGAGGAGGAGAGAAACCATACAAATATGCCATAAAATTAATCATAATAACATTGATGAAAATCCATGAACTGAATACACCACAAAAATATGAGAAAGAGAGATAGTTGGAGCAGAAGGATTCCATTAATAAGAAACATTACATGTAATGAGGTCAATTTTGGGACCTCTCCTTCTCAACCTTCACTCTCTTCCTATTTCCTTTTTATAAGGTGCATTCTTGACGAAGTAAATTTTGATTAGTTTTGACTCTTTCAATTACATATCTATCAAGTTCCCTTTTACATAAAAATATGAATTTAGAACTTATACATACAAACTTAGACTATAACCACCCCTAAGATTCGGTTCAATCCCCCCCCCTAGAATATTGCAGTACGCATAATTTCACCCACGCTAAAAAAAGAGAGATCCCATTATGTTCTTGATACCATCATGATTACAATGTGTTGAGTGCCAATGAAGAGAAGGGTTTTGTGTGGTTAAACCATAATCAAGGGGTTGTGGATGACCCATAACCTATTTGGAAATGTTAAACTTGTTGTTAATTCCAATTACAATTTATGTGGTATTTGACCCATAACCTATTTATGAAATAAAGGGACGTGTGGATTGATTTCATATCTCACAACTAGGAAATGAAATGAAATTCCATAAAAAAACCATTTGAGATAATAGATAATCCTTTAAAATGAGTTATATTTGTCCCTCTAAAACACTCTATAGAGGTAGTGGAACCTGCATAAAGTTTGCAGAAGGTAGTGTCCCTATATTCAGTCTATGAATGTGCTCCTATGGCAGCCATGCAATTGTGGGTAAGATGATAAGGGGATGGAATGAGGTATACCAAGCCTCCAAAGGATATATGTATATTTTTAATACAAATTATTGCATGAATCTGTAATAATGTTGAATATGAGAGAACCACGTGTAGAGAGCCAAAAAGGATGCTAAGATTTTGTAGAGAAGTTCAGATTGTTGTAGAGGCCATGGAACCTCCGTGAGAAGCATGGAAACCCTAAAAATTTTCTGAAAAATTTGCAGACCAATGGATGTAGTGAATCCATGTAAGGATACTTCTGTAATGGTGAACAAAGTTTCATAATACTTCTGTACAACCTAGGGAGGTAATATGGGGTACCTAGGGAGGTACCCAATGGGAATGTGGTTATGTATTATCAGTGGAATTCATTTAATATATGATATTGTGGTGTTTCAATGTAAGGTGGACTAGATCCACTATATTAATAAAGGCCCACTATGGTAGTTAGATGTAATAAATGTGAGAAGGCTCTCTAGAAGTGTAAGAATGCTCTCTAGAAGTGTAAGAAGGCTCTCTAGAAGTGTAATAAATGTCATAAGGCTCTCTAGAAGTGTAATAAATGTAATGTAACATAGTGAAGAATAGTCTGAATGTATCAAACATTGCTTAGGGAGTGTTATACTTCATTAAGGATTAATATATGGTGTTACCCTACCTCAAGGGTTTTGGTTGTTTCTTGTGTTGAGTGTTTTGGTGAATGGTTTTGTGTTTATTATTCGTTTATTTAGAGATTTATATTTAGATATATTCTAGAAATTAACATTCTGAGGGCATAAAAACATGTAATACCTATGGACCATCTATGATACTTACAGTGTATGGCCCAACAAATAGACTTTGAGAGTATCGAAAGGAAGTTGTATATTGTTCCAAATATTTGAACCTGAAATGTTATTCAAACCCTAGTTCCCATGGAGTAGCAACCCACTTTGATACCAATGATCCATACTAAGTGGGTTCCTATGGGTCCTCATGGAAGTATTAATTTTCGATTAAACCCTGATAAGGTAGAAACTCTACTGAGGATGAGTGTTTTACTTTGGTGAATCCTGGCAAGCCACCCGCTAACCGAAACGTTCTAAAGGCCTTCTGTAACATTCATTCAGTAATAAAGGTAGAGGGGTTACCCTGTGTCATAAATATTTGTAAAGGAAAGATACTCTGTAACAAGCAATATATGAATCTAAAGCATCTTCTCGTTGTATACTGTTATTATCATTTTAAGGGTGGAAACCATCATTCCAGAAAGGTATTCGGCATAAGTAGTATTCTGGGTGAAGTCTATGTAAGATGATGAAATGCATTTCAGTGATATGCTAGATCAATAATACAGTTTCCAGCACTTATATCTTTCAGAAAAAAAATCCAACTACTATCCTAACTGGGTTCTTATATTTGGTCTGAAGTATATAATGTATCTCATTTTGTTTTCTTGATTTAAACCTTAGCAGTCTTTCTTTTCTTTTATTTCAGGTATATAAGTTTAATAAATGTGCACCATTGGACCTAATGATGGGGCCTATGAACTTTTGCGAGGTACCCATCAGATCGACATTGGCCTCCTTCTCCCATCAAGTTTGAGGGTGACTTTGTACAAGGAACAAGTTAAGGAACAAGTTAAGTACAATTCCAACTCTTCTATAATTTTTTTGTTATAGACACTTTACTTCGGTGATTCAATTCTATTTGTTTTGTATACACAACTTTATTATCCATTGAAAAATACTAATGAAATTTATTTGTTTCCTTCCAGGGTTGATGCCTCTGAACCCTCGAATCTTAGGCACCTTTTCATGAAAAAAGTACTCGAGTTCCTTTTAAACTCCTTAGGCCTTATTGTCCCAGATGAAAATATCGAAGCTTATTGGTCTGAATACCATGATGTATACAGTTAAAAATTCAATTTCTATTTAGCAAAAGTACCAAATGTTGTAACAATATTTAATAAGGAAGAGTATAACGCAGTGGATGCGTAGATCAGACATACCCTAATTTCAGGTTCTGGATTTGGATTGTATTTTAATGTTAAGATACAAGACTCTTCTCTTATATCTCAGATAATGAAAAGTAAGAAAATAAAGAACGAATTAAGTTTTGAACTTTTTTGATATACTAGTTATTCAATCTTATTAGATTATTTATGGAAAACGAAGTGCATATTAACCTTATACTTTCAGAAGGTATATTCTTACTTTTTGGTTACTCATACATTATTGTAAATTTCTTCAAACAACTTCATTGTGGCCAAATAAAACCTGCTATTTATTTTATTCTATTGATACCTAGTCTATACAATAGTTGTCAGGGTCCTTCGTTCACTAACAACAATATAAAATTCAGATCTATCGAATATGTATCCAGAATCTTTGTTTCAATTCTAAGTAAGAAAAAATGAGCTTTCTCTCTTCTAATATCTTGTTCCATAATTTAATTTGTGTTGAAGGGTTCATTTGGCTCAAGTCTGGTCAAACATGTAATAAATTCTTCGAAAAGAGTTACAAGGTTTTTCCCTCCTCCCTACCTGTAATGATATAAAGACTGTATTATTTATTCAATATTTTTGCCACACCGACCTCTTCTTATGTTTAGAGTTTCTTTTTAAACTGGTTAATGATTCTCGACTATTGTCGTATATGTGCATATTTATTTGTAATTACCTCTAGGTAGCGCGACTGTAATAATTTGATTTGTGCCTATACTGATTCATCTTCCAGAATTTTTATTGTGACCAACCATGCTATTTGTTTCCCTTTTATCTCATTATTATCAGACTATTACAAGTACTGAGGTGATTTATGTTGTTGTTAACAAAGCTATGAATTTATCAGCATATGTGTAAAACCATTTAAGGGTTCCAAAATGTCTTTGTTTTCATTGGACCTTCGCGCCTCTCGTATTTAGTTCCAGAACGTCGTTCATGTTAACTGATCCATTCTAGATATTTTTTCCAACACTTTATTATTTGGTCAATTAGATCTACCCATCCCACAAATTATTATTATCACCTGTTAATATATACGTATATATATACTGTAGGTTTTCTATAATGCATCCTGTAACTCACATGGTTACTTCTGTACATAATTATATGTATTAGTTACCTACATATATAAAGTTATTCCCTAATAAATTATAACTATTCACAACAATAGTTTAAATATGATAGGGTACTTAAGGCCAAAATCTAAGTTAATGCACAAAGATTTATACATATCTATATTGTATATGTAGGGGATGTTCATAATTCTTAGGTTTCCTCCAGAATGGTGGTTACTAATGAAATAATCAATCATATTAGATGCATAGAATTTTGGCAGATATTCCTAACAAAAGTAATGGAGTAAAACCCTTATAATTACAGTTATGGTTTCTTTATAATTTAATAACATAACATCTCATGTATATGTAAATTAGATAAACAAAATCCCAACAATCAATAATTCATCATGACATGTAAACAGAGAAGGAGAAATTAGACATATCTGAAAAAAAGTTGTCGAACAAAAAATGGAACAACCACGTTCCTCCGAACCTTAGAACAGGGCAACCAAATCACTTGTCCTTTTCACCCCCTAGCATGACCATGAATCCATGAGGGCTAACTCGAAAACTCCTCCTTAGCAAATGCCTTTCAGTTTCATTAGTCGTATCCTTGCCTCACACTCAGCAAGTAGTGTTCATAATAACAAGAGATAATTATTCTTCCTAGCATGCTCCTCCTCGCCTCACTCAAAAAAAAAAGTGTTCATAACAACAAGAGGTAATTCCTTTTCCCCAACATACTTAGCAGTTTCCTCCCTCCTCTCACATGCTATATATGCAAAGTCATTTTTTTGCCTAGGTCTTTTTCCCCCTTGGGAATTTTCCCAGCTTTCTAAATCCCTGATTTGCAGGGGCTACCAATGGCCAAATTCTAGATTTTCCACTTGTAACAATCAGCCTGGAGGTAGTTCCAACATGTTCCCCACTCATGGAGTCATGGTCAGCTAATTTCAACATGGTTGTTCCATTTGTCCCCCAACAATAAATATAAAATATTATGTTTCATACAAGTGTCATAGTCAAATAGTTAGTTGGGTCAAATAATATCTCTTCTCTACAGTCATAATTATTAATTACATTTAACCAAATTCGAAATTCGGAATTGCCATAAATGGAAAAAAATTTCCAATTTCGAATTTACCAAAAACAGAAATACTTTTCCTAAAAAATTTCATATTCAAAAATGATTCATTTTTGGGGATGTTACATTGCATTTCCATGGAATTCATTACAAGGTCTTCAAAGATATAGAATAGGGATTGTATCTACATGGTAGTGGAGAGGTTAACTAAATATGCACACTTATTTTCCATTCCCTGGACATATTCTTTAGGGAGATGTTTAGACTACATTGTCTTCCGAGGAACATAGTCATCCAAGGAACATAGTAAATGACTAGGATAGCAAGTTTCTTAGTACATTTTGGATGAAGCTATTCAATTTATCTAGGATGGATTTTACACCTAGTACCAACTATCACCCTGAGACGGATGGGTAGACCGAGATAGTAAACAAGTGGATTGAGGGGTACTTGAGGAACTATGTGTGATGGAAGTAGAGGGAATGGACAAAGTGGTTGCAGCTCAAGGAACATTGCTAGAATATCACATGTCACATGTCCATCGAAATGAGTCCATTCAGGTCATTGTATGGATATCATGCCCTGTCATTGTAACATCTCGCTCTGGTGCACTGAGAAAACTTATTCTTTGAGGAAACTTGCTCGCAAGTGATCCAGACTATTATGATATTAAAACATTTGTCCTTGATTATGTTGCGTTATGGTAGATGACATGATGTTTTACTGCATTGACATAGACAGGTGCTATTGACTCGGTTTTCTTGAGTGTGTAGGTTTTTGGACCTTGAGGATGTAGAGGCATCAATGGAACCCCTTGGACTCTGGATCGAGTCAGGGAGTGTGCTATTGGGGTTTGATGGTTTTACTCTGATTTTAGTACGTTTGATTAGATGATATGATGTGGACATGTTCTGACATGATTGTTGATGATGCAGGCTGATGATAGCTTGCCAACCAGACTCACATATGGAGTAAAGGGGCCACACACAAAACTACCAGAGAGGTTGAGGGAGAGGTGTGGACAACAGCCCTGCCACAACCTACTAGCACTCCCACCGTGGCTCAAATTGTAGGTTAACGATTACCTAGTTCGAGAGGACCCATGATGCCATGAGGGCAGACTGCGACAGTCGCTCACAATGATTCTAAGGGGAGCGAAATAAGGCGGGGGCCTTATTCCTTAGAATCCCTTAGTCTCCCACAAGTTCACCTGGCGGAGTTTTAACTCCATGGGTTATTGATGTCTAGAAATCAGTCAAGAGGTGAGTGGCACCCTTGGCGCACATGGTTCATCCTGAAGGGCACGTCGCAAAAAAGAAACACAAGAGGTGAGTGGCACCCTTGGAGCACCTGGTGCGTCCGGAAGGGCACATCACGCAAAAGAAAGACTAGAGGCGAGTGGCACCCTTGGAACACGTAGTACGTCCTGAAGGGCACGTCGCGTTCATGATGTTAAAGGAACGAACCTAGATGGCCTAGACTAATATCTCATTAAGAAATTTAAAAGAAAAAAAACTTCCCTAATTAAAATGTCGCCTAGTTCAGAATCTAAGTCCTAAGTCTAAAACTTCGCTAGGGGTAAAATTTTGTGTACCCTTAAGAAAAATACCTTATAAAAATAAAATAATAAATTTTAAACTAAAAACCACTTAAGTAATAGTTTTGGACTTCATAAAATTTTGGGTAAAATGAAGAGAGTAAGAACTTAATTAAAATCTGTGGTTATCAAAGGTAAATAAGAAATAAATTATTTAACTTGTGAAAGTGTAAAAAGATAGTAAATTAATAATAAAAGGAAAAACGTAAATAGCACAACTGCCATTTTGGCTCTAATAAAAAGGGGAAAGAAGGGAATAATAAAAATTAGGAATCTAAGGAATGGAGGAAACATAATAAGGGAATGAGGGGAACTTATTGTAAAAAGAGAGGTCAACATAGTAAAGAATCTGCAATTAAGAACCTTCTAATTTGAACTAAATTAGCAACTTCATTTTAGGGAAAGTATTTAAACCTGTGAGGGAATTTGGGAACACCTAGGAGTAAATTTAGGAGAAACTTTAGGTGGGTGAGGGAAATAAGACAATTTAATAAATTAAAGAAAATAGTTAATGGAGAAACGTGAGGGATGGATGACACTTGTGCGAAGGAGAATATTTAGAAGATTTTTATTAAAACTTAATTTAAATGTGATTTAGGGAAAGATGGAAGTTCTAAAAACTCTATAAAAGAAAGGGAAGAGAAGGAAGAGGGGGATCGACTGTTAGTGTAATGTTACGCTGCCAGATTTGTGACTTGACTGATTACTTATGGGGAGTTGGGATTTTCCAGCTTGGATAGGAGTGGTAGCTCGGCCTTGCGAGGCGAGCTGGGAGCTAGACGTACCATCTAGATAGTGTGTGGCCCCTTTGCATCTCGGGGGGCTAAGGGGGAAGCAAAGTACCCCTAGCATTGGCTAGGAGGTACCAGTGAGGTCTCGACGGTCGGTGAGTGGGAGCGACACGGAGCTCAAGTGCGGGATAGCGTCTTTGGGTTATTCACCGTCGGTCACAGGTAAGCAAGTGCATTTGTTTGTTTAAGAATAAAAGAAAAATTGTTTAAATTTTTATATGAATCCTTATGATGATGATTGATGTGTTGAATTTTGGATCATCCCGTTTCCTTGATGTTGTTTTCTGCGCCTAGACTATTATAACCCCGCAATCCTTTCCATGAGTTATCCTTGGCTCTGGCAATCTCTTACTATTGGCTGCAATTTCTTATTGGTGTTCTTTAGGCGTTTATAAAGTACGGTGGATGTTTATATCTGACTGTGGGCGTTTTGTTTTAATGTGGGCATTTATATATGACTATGGGAATTTATATCTGACTGTGGGAATTTTTATATATGGCTATGGGTGTTTGTAATAATGGGGGCATTTATATATTACTGTGGGCATTTTGTTTTGTTGTAGGCATTTATAAATTATGGTGGGCGTTTTTATATATGACTGTGGGCGTTTTGTTTAAATCTGGGCATTTATATATGACTGTGGGCATTTATATCTGACTGGGGGTGTTTTTAAATATGGCTATGAGTGTATTGGCATTCTGTTTTTGTAAAATTTAGTTCTGACAATTCATTCAAGAAATGAGTGTATTGGCATTTTCATTTTCTAAAATTTGTTCTGAGAATTCGTTCTAGCAATGAGTGTATTGGCAATTCCGTTTTTGTAAAATTTAGTTTTGAGAATTCGTTCTAGCAATGAGTGTATTGGCAATTTCGTTTTGTAAAATTAGTTCTGAGAATTCATTCTGGCAATGAGTGTATTGACATTCCATTTTGTAAAATTTAGTTCTGAGAATTCGTTCTGGCAATGAGTGTATTGGCATTTTCGTTTTGAAAAATTTGTTCTGAGAATTCGTTTTGGCAATGTTTGTATTGGCATTTCCATTTTGTAAAATTTAGTTCTGAGAATGCGTTCTGCCAATGAGTGTATTGGCATTTCCGTTTTTGTAAAATTAGTTCAGAGAATTCGTTCAACAATGGGTGTCGGGCATTTTCATTTTGTATTGTTCTCTAAATTCATCTCTGGCAACCTCCGTCCCTGGCAAATGAAGTTCTCCCTCCTTAAACTATCATTGATTTTTGGATTGTCTCATAACATATGCACAATGATTTATCTAATTTCTGGATTGTCTCTTAATTATAGGCACAAAGTTTCATCCTTATTTTTTGGATTGTTTCTAATTGTATGCACTGGTGTACCCGCAAGGATTTTAAATAACTTTTACTTGACAACAATCCCATCCTTATGGTGACAACGTTTTCTTTTGATTACGCATTAACATCGTTTCAACTCCTTCATATAGGGTAAATTCCCATCTTTATATTTTGGTTTACGGTGACAACTTTCCTTTGTTAATCTTGCTGCTTCCTTTTACCTTTATCCCTTTTGGATATTTACAGGTGTAGTAAAAATTTTATCCCTTGCCTCAGCCCTCAATTATTTATTAATACCAAAGATAGGTCGATAATATATCCATTGTCTGGTATGTTTTCACCCTTTTTCTCTATAAATTTTATTTGGATAGATCTTAATATCGTTATTCCGCCGTTGTCCTTTGTTTTAACTTTTAATTTATTCTAGCATGTTATATGGGGCATCGAAAATGCACATGATCTATCAAGTGTAGAGTTTCATTATTATTGGATGAAGGGTATGGATATTGTAGAACCTTCTTAGATATCTTTGCATGATTATGAAATGGTTTAAGATTTTAAAAATGATTATTATAATTAGATTGATGAAGTGTTTCCTTTATTAATAATAATAATAATAATAATAATTATTAATATCATTGTTACTATTATCCTTACCAGTGGGATGGAGAATTTGTGTGTAAAGGTTGTTAAGATATACACGATTTAATTCCTCGGACATTGCTGTATATATTCCCCATGATTATTGGTTAGTGATTTAAATTAGAATTTTTATAAGAACAATAACATTTTAAGGTAAATTGATTTAGATGGAACTATGATGACTCTTGAAAAATTAAAATGCACAAAGGAAATTGTTTCAAGGTGGATTTAGATTGTACCTTATGATATTATGTGCTTTAGATATGCATTGCAGGGCTCGTAGTGGAGGTTGGAATAAGATGTGTTAATTTCCTTACTGGATTTATTAATTATCATTGTCTTGTAATGTGATTGTTATTTTTGCAAAGTTAATGTGATATAAATATAATGTGTTTATTATTTCATGGCAGCGTTATTGTAATTTTTATTGTTATTGATAAACATATATGGTGGAATGTCCTTGAATTAAGTACAATAAATTATTCTGAGTTAGTAAATGAGGGTTGTTGTTCATTTAAATAATGTTGTACTTGGTTGGTAAACCTCCAGTGTGCTTGGTCTGCTTGTGTCGGGCGAGATGTAGACACCTTCATGTTCCTCAGAACAGTCGCCAGCCCTGAGACCTTAAATGGTTAAAATCGATGGGAACCTAGGCTTGAGCGTTGCTTATGTGTCTTGGAGGTCCTAATCATTGCAGGGTAGGACGGGTGGGTAGTCATTCTTACTTATTGTTGATTGATCGTCATTAAATGCATGCAATTACTTGTTGTGAGTCTTATGTCGTCTTGTTGTGTTTGTCATGGTTTGCGTCTTGTTCGTCATCGGGTGGAGATGCAGAGTCAAATGTGTTTGTTTCCTTTGTACATGCACACACACACACTTTTAAAAGCAATTTTATTTTTTTTTGCACTTGTTATATGAGGTTTTTCATCGTAACGAGGAGGGCATTACATATGGTATCAGAGTGGGTTCGACCCACGACTTGGGATCACTACGGCTTTCATTGACATGATTTGATTATACTGTTGCTAATTGAGTTGATTGTGTGCATACAGGTAATCATGGTTAGAGGGTGCCGCAAAGGAAGATGATGGGGTGCTAGGGGAGGAGGCGCGACGCCCCTAGTAGCATCCATGCCGAAGGGGTCTAACCCCCAGGGAGATGAGCAGGTTCTCGGATAGGAGCAGATAGAAGTTGGTGATGTAGTTGGGATGATGAGATCCTTTCATCGCATGTATGAGGCACTGATCAACCATTTGGACAGAGATGAGGCCAGGGCACCAACACCCGTCGAGGTTCCACCGCGTGCACTGACCGTTATTGGTAGCATTCACCGTGAACTCAAGAAGGTCAAATTTCTCGAGTTCTTTGGTGCCCCAGACGGCGCAGCCACCGAGGCATGGTTGGACAACATGGCAATGTGCTTTGCACTTCGTGACTATACCTCTAACATGAAGGTCTGCATGACGGTCTTTCAACTGAAGGGGAGCGCTCTTCTATGGTGGAAGACACTCCTATCACAGCTGAACATGGCATTTGAAGATGTGTCATGGGAACTGTTTGAGGAATGGTTGCGAGAGAGGTACCTTTCAGAGGAATTCATTGAGCGTTAGCTCAATGAGTTCAACGCCTTATGACAAGGAGGTTGTACGGTGCCCGAGTACAAGGCACATTTTATGGAGCTGCTCTGGTATGCTCTGCATCTTAACACGGAGAAACTTAAGGTCAACAGGTTCATGTTTGGCCTTAACGACAACCTGCGTGCAAAGGTTAGGATTTCGATGCCTCAAACCCTGCATGATGTCATCCAGAAGGCCCTCATAGCAGAGGAGGAGCTTATTAGTGGGGGTCAGACCAGGACTCCAGCGAGACCAGCAGGGTAGGCTTCATCTAGAACACGACAACACCAGACACCAATGAGACATATGCTGGGATATCGTGGCTTCCATAGGGGATACACTTTCACCACACCCTGGCGACCACTACCTCAGTAGCGAACGCCTTATCGGGGACCACAACATCAATAGCAGCATCACCAGCGGCAGTAGTAGTTTAGGCCTGTTCAGCAGAACAAACCAAGGTTCCAAGCCAGTGGGTCGTCATCTTCTACTTTGGGTACTAGGACTACTAGGCCAAAGAAGGGGTGTTGGACATGTGGGGAGCCACATTACCAGAGCGACTGTCCTGTGGAGAGGACTAGAGAGTCTAGATCAGCCGGACCCACTATAGTGGGAGATGTGGGCAAGGCCCATTGGATTCATGCAATGGTGAATAACCGCCAGGTAGAGCATCATTCGAATGCGCTTGAGATGAAAGGTACTGTCACTGACCAGACCCTTAGTATTTTGATATATCTCGGTGCTACCGAGAGTTTCATTTCTGATGTAGTGCTAAAAAGGATTAAGGTAAATGCAGTCGAACAGAATGAGTTTAGCTTCATGGAGATGGCCTCAGGAGCTAAACAAAAGTTTGGAGGAAAGGTTACGGGCTATGCCCTTAACCTGGGAGAGTTTTTCATGAGGGCCAACTTGTACGTCACGATATTAGGATCTTATGATGTCATAATTGGTATGGATTGGTTGGAATCACGTGAGGTGATACTCAACTGTAAGACAAAACAATTGAGCTTGGTCGATGATGAGGGACATAGATGTATGATTGTAGGATGGAACTAGGGATTTTCCCTGAGGTTCATCTCTTCCTTACAGCTATGGAAGAGTATGTGCAAGGGGTGCAAGCTTTATGCGATCCTTGTGCTAAATGAGAAGGGAGTAGTAGAAGGTCTAGAACACCTTCTGGTGGTGAGAGAGTTTGCAGACGTATTTCCAGAGGAGTTAACTGGGATGCCACTGGAGAGAGAGTTGGAGTTTACCATAGACCTAAAACCGGGGACTGAACCGATAGCAAGAATGCCTTATCAGATGTCCACCCTGGAGTTACAAGAGTTGAAACTTCAACTGAAGGATTTGTTGTACTTGGGACTGATACGTCCTAGTGTGTCACCATGGGGTGCACCTGTTATTTTCATTAGGAAGAAGGACAGATCATGGAGTCTTTGCATTGACTACCGTCAACTGAACAAGGCTATGATCAAGAATCAATATCCCTTGTCGAGAATTGATTATTTGTTCGATCAAATGAAGGTTGCGAAGGTGTTCTCCAGGATCAATTTGAAATCAGGGTATCACCAACTACGGATCAAGGAGGATGACGTCCCTAAGACTGCCTTTAAGATGAGGTTTGGACACTACGAGTTTACTATTTTACTGTTTGGACTGACAAACGCCCCAGGGGTATTTATGAGTTTGATGAATGGGGTGTTCCGCGAGTACTTAGACAAGTTCGTCCAAGTATTCATTGACGATATTTTGATCTACTCTCGGATAATGGAGGAGCATGACGAACACTTGCGCTTGATACTACAGTGTCTGCGAGAGCACAAATTGTATGGGAAGTTTTCCAAATGCTCTTTTTATCAATCGAGGATTCACTACTTAGGGCAAGTCATCTCCGATGAAGGTATCGTCGTGGATCTAGCTAAGGTCGAGGCTATTATGGAATGGCATGCACCGATGAATGTCATGGAAGTACATAGCTTTATGGGTTTAGCAGGATACTATCGATGGTTTGTTGAGGGATTTTCAAAGATAGAAAATCCGATCATGGAATTGCAGAAGAAAAACAAGAAGTTTGTTTGGACCGAGAAATGCGCGGAAGAATTTTAGAGGCTTAAGGAGTTGTTGACGACAACACTGATACTAAAGGTCCCTGACATGGACACATAATTCTTGGTATGCACAGACGCATCCAAGGAAGGTTTAGGTGGAGTCTTGATGCAAGACGGACGAGTGATTGCTTACATTTCGAGGAAATTGAGAAGGCATGAGGAGAACTACGCGATGCATGATTTGGAGTTTTTAGCCATTGTATATGCCTTAAAGGTTTGGAGACACTACCTTGTTGGATGAAAATTTGAATTAAAGACTGACCATTGTGGACTACAACACATTTTTACGCAAAGTGACCTAAACGCACGACAATGGTGTTGGTCAGAATTGCTTAGCGAGTACGACTTTGATATTTCTTACATAAAAAGGAACAGTGAACCAAGTGGTGGATGCTTTGAGTTGGAGACCACGCATCTTTTCGATGTTACCTCTTCAGAGGAATCTACATGAAAAGATTCTCACTTTACAGTGTGACGATGACTGGTACAAAGAGGTTGAGGGTTTTATCAGACAAAACACCATGATGGTACCACGATATGAGGGATTTTCATTTGATACCGATGGGTTATTAAGGTTTAAAAGTCAGATTTACGTACCGCCAAATGACGAGTTGAGGATATTGATCCTGAGTGAGGCTGATAGAGCAGTTTACATGGCTCACCCTAGATTCATGAAGATGAGGGCAGACCTTAAACCCTTATTCTTCTGGAAGGGAATGAAGGCCGACATAGTCAACTATGTGGCTAGATGTCTGGAGTGCCAGCAGGTAAAGGCTGAACATAGACACCCAGCAGGATTACTTCAACCACATGCCATTCCGGAATCGAAATGGGAGGTTATTTCAATTGATTTTATTGTTGGATTTCCACTGGCGGCCAGGAGACTTGACTCAATTTTTGTAGTAGTAGACACTCTGACTAAGAGTGCTCACTTTATTCTTGCGCATACTACATATTAGGCACCTGACATAGCTAGATTTTTCATCAGTGAGATTGTGAGGATGCATGGCATGCCTAAGAGGTTATATGCAATGGAGGATCGATGTTTACTGGACGATTTTGGACGAGTTTCCAAGAGGCCTTGGGAACCCAACTTAACTTTAGTACTGTGTATCACCCAGAGACTGACGGACATACCGAAAAAACTAACCAAACCTTGGAAGACATGTTGGGCATGTACGTGATGGACCAAAAAAAGCGTTGGGAGGAATTCTTGCCACTAGTAGAGTTTGCTTACAACAACAGTTACCAGAGCACCATTAAGATGGTGCCTTTTGAGTTTCTTTATGGGTGACCGTGTCGGATTCCCTTAAGTTGGGATTGGCTTGAGGATAGGGTCCTAGTGGGACCAGAAGTGATCCAAGAAATGGAAGAGAAAATGAAAACCATAATACAAAGGATTAAAGAATTGCATGATCGACAGAAGAGTTATGTCGATGCGCACCGAGTCGACCATAGTTACGAGGTCGACGATCAAGTCTTCTTGCAGGTTAAACTGCATAAGAGTTCGATTAAGTTTGGAAAGGGACCTAAACTCTCTCCTAGGTTCATGGGATCTTTTGAGATTGTGGAGAGAAAGGGGCTCGTGGCCTATCAACTAGCCTTGCCTGATTCCTTGAGGCATATGCACGATGTTTTTCATGTATATGTATTTGGACATTATATTAGTGATCCTACACATGTGATTGACATGAGTTCCTTGCAGGTATCAGATGAGGGATCACTAATGGCTGAGCCGGTCTGCATATTAGATCACCGCATTCGACAGTTACGACATCGAATGGTAGATGAGGTCAAGGTCTAGTGGGACAATTATAGTCCGCACTCAACGACCTGGGAGGACGCATATGATATGCGCCAACATTTTCCATTTTTGTTTGATAGATAGACTTATGATACTGTGATACACTTATTTCGACACTTATACTATGAAACTCTGGGATGAAGTTTAGACCAAGAGGGGGCGTATGTAACATCCCGCTTTGGCGCGCTGAGAAAACTTATTCTTTGAGGACACTTGCTCGCAAGTGATCCAGACTATTATGATATTAAAACATTTGTCCTTGATTATGATGCGTTATGGTAGATGACATGATGTTTTACTGCATTGACATAGATAGGTGCTATTGACTCAGTTTTACTGAGTGTGCAGGGTTTTGGACCTTGAGGATGCAGAGGCATCGAAGGAATCCCTTAGACTCCAGATTGAGTCAGGGAGTGTGCTATTGGGTTTTGATGGTTTTACTGTGATTTTAGTATGTTTGATTAGATGATATGATGTGGACATGTTCTAACATGATTGTTGATGATGCAGGATGATGATATCTTACCGATCAGACTCACATATGGAGTAAAGGGGCCACACACACGAATACCAGAGAGGTTGAGGGAGAGGTGTGGACAACAACCCTGCCATAGCCTACTAGCACTCCCACCATGGCTTGAATTGTAGGTTAACAATTACCTAGTTCAAGAGGACCCACGATGTCGTGAGGGAAGACTGTGACAGTCGCTCACAATGATTCTAAAGGGAGCACAATAAGGCGGAGGTCTTATTCCTTAGAATCCCTTAGTCTCCCACAAGTTCACCTGGCGGAGTGTTGACTATAGGGGTTATTGATGTCTACCAATCAGTCAAGAGGCGAGTGGCACCCTTGGAGCACGTGGTGCATCATGAAGGGCACGTCGCGCAAAATAAACACAAGAGGCGAGTGGCACCCTTAGAGCACGTGGTGCATCCTGAAGGACACGTCACACAAAAGAAACACTAGAGGCGAGTGGCACCCTTGGAGCATGTAGTGCTTCCTGAAGGGCACGCCACATTGATGATGCTAAAGGAACGAACCTAGATGGCCTAAGACTAATATCTCATTAAGAAATTAAAAAAAAAACAACTTCCCTAATTAAAATGTTGCCTAGTTCAAAATCTAAGTCCTAAGTCTAAAACTTTGCTAAGGGTAAAATTTTGTCTACCCTTAAGAAAAATACCTTATAAAAATAAAATAATAAATTTTAAACTAAAAACCACTTAAGTAATAGTTGTGGACTTCATAAATATTTGGGTAAAATGAAGAGAGTAAGAACTTAATTAAAATATATGGATATCAAAGGTAAAGAAGAAATAAATTATTTAACTTGTGAAAGTGTAAAAGATATTAAATTAATAATAAAAGGAAAAGAGTAAATAGTGTAACTGCCATTTTGGCTCTAATAAAAAGGGGAAAGAAGGGAATAATAAAAATTAGGAAACTAAGGAATGGAGGAAACATAATAAGGGAAGGAGGGGAACTCATGGTAAAAAGCGAGGTCAACATAGTAAAGAATTTGCAATTAAGAACCTTCTAATTTGAACTAAATTAGCAACTTCATTTTAGGGAAAGTATTTAAACCTGTGAGGGAATCTAGGAACACCTAGGAGTAAATTTAGGAGCAACTCTAGGTGGGTGAGGGAAATAAGACAATTTAATAAATTAAATAAAATAGTTAATGGAGAAACGTGGGGGATGGATGACACTTGCACGAAGGAGAATATTTAGAAGATTTTTATTAAAACTTAATTTAAATGTGATTTAGAGAAAGATGGAAGTTCTAAAAACTCTATAAAAGAAAGGGAAGAGAGGGAAGAGGGGGATAGATTGTTAGCATAACGTTATGCTTCCAGATTTGTGACTTGACTTATTACTTGTGGGGAGTTGGGATTTCCCAGCTCAGATAGGAGTGGTAGCTCGGACTTGTGAGGAAAGCTAGGAGCTAGACGTACCATCTGGATAGTGTGTGGCCCCTTTGCGGCTCAGAGGGCTAAGGGGGAAGCAGAGTACCCCTAGCGTTGGCTAGGAGGTACCGGTGAGGTCTCGGCGGTCAGCGAGTGGGAGTGGTATGGAGCTCAAGTGCGGGATAGCATCTTCAGGTTATTTGTCGTCAATCACAGGTACGTAAGTGCGTTTGTTTGTTTAAGAATAAAAGGAAAATTGTTTAAAGTTGTACATGAATCCTTATGATGATGATTGATGTGTTGAATTTTGGATCATCCCATTTCCTTCTTGTTGTTTTCTGTGCCTAGACTGTTATAACTCCGCAATCCTTTCGATGAGTTATCCTTGGCTCTGGCATTCTCTTACTGTTGGCTACAATTTCTTATTGGTGTTCTTTAGGCGTTTATAAATTACGGTGGGCGTTTATATCTGACTGTGGGTGATTTCTTTTAATGTGGGCATTTATATATGACTGTGGGCATTTATATCTGACTGTGGGAGTTTTTATATATGGCTATGGGCGTGTGTAATAATGGGGGCGTTTATATATTACTGTGGGCATTTTGTTTTGTTGTAGGCGTTTATAAACTATGGTGGGAATTTTTATATATGATTGTGGGTGTTTTGTTTTAATGTGGGCATTTATATATGACTGTGGGTGTTTATATCTGACTGGGGGCATTTTTAAATATGGCTATGAGTGTATTGGCATTCCGTTTTTGTAAAATTTAGTTTTGAGAATTCGTTCTGGCAATGAGTGTATTGACATTTTCGTTTTGTAAAATTTGTTCTGAGAATTCGTTCTGGCAATGAGTGTATTGGCATTTCTGCTTTTGTAAAATTTAGTTCTGAGAATTCGTTCTGGCAATGAGTGTATTAGCATTTTCGTTTTGTAAAATTAGTTCTGAGAATTTTTTCTGGATATGAGTGTATTGGCATTCTGTTTTTGTAAAATTTAGTTCCGAGAATTCGTTCTAGCAATGAGTGTATTGGCATTTTCGTTTTGAAAAATTTGTTCTAAGAATTCGTTTTGGCAATGAGTGTATTGGCATTTCCATTTTGTAAAATTCAATTCTGAGAATGCATTCTGGCAATGAATGTATTGGCATTTCCATTTTTGTAAAATTAGTTCAGAGAATTTGTTCTACAATGGGTGTCGGGCATTTTTGTTTTGTATTGTTCTATAAATTCATCTCTCGCAACCTCCATCCCTGGCAAACGAAGTTCTCCCTCCTTAAACTGTCATTGATTTCTGGATTGTCTCATAACATATGCACAACAATTTATCTAATTTCTGGATTGTCTCTTAATTATAGGCACAAAGTTTCATCCTTATTTTTTGGATTGTTTCTAATTGTATGCATTAGTGTACCCACAAGGATTTTAAATAACTTTTACTTGACAACAATCTCATCCTTATGGTGACACCATTTTCTTTTGATTATGCATTAACAAGGTTTCAACTCCTTCATATAGGGTAAATTCCCATCTTTATATTTTGGTTTAAGGTGACAACGATCCTTTGTTAATCTTGCTGCTTCCTTTTACCTATCCCTTTTGGATATTTACAGGTGTAGTAAAACTTTTATCCCTTGCCTCAGCCTTCAATTATTTATTAATACCAAAGATAGGCCGATAAGATATCCACTGTCTCGTATGTTTTCACCCTTTTGCTCTATAAATTTTATTTGGATAGATCTTAATATCGTTATTCCACCGTTATCCTTTGTTTTAACTTTTAATTTATTCTAGCATGTTATATGGGGCATTGAAAATGCACATGATCTATCAAGTGTAGAGTTTCATTATTATTGGATGAAGGGTATGAATATTGTAGAACCTTTTTAGATATCTTTGCATGATTATGAAATAGTTTAAGATTTTAAAATTATTATTATAATTAGATTGATGAAGTGTTTCCTTTATTAATAATGATAACAGTAACAATTATTAATATCATTGTTACTATTATCCTTACCAATGGGATGAGGAATTTGTGTGTAAAGGTTGTTAAGATATACACGATTCAATTCCTCGGACATTGTTGTATATATTCCCCATGATTATTGGTTAGTGATTTAAATTAGAATTTTTATAACAACACTAACATTTTAAGGTAAATTGATTTAGATGGAACTATGATGACTCTTGAAAAATTAAAATTCATAAAGGAAATTGTTTCAAGGTGGATTTAGATTGTACCTTATGATATTATGCACTTTAGACATGCATTGCAGGGCTCGTAGTGGAGGTTGGAATAACCCGTGTTAATTTCCTTACTGGCTTTATTAATTATCATTGTCTTGTAATGTGATTGTTATTTTTGCAAAGTTAATGTGATATAAATGTAATGTGTTTATTATTTCATGGAAACGTTATTGTAATTTTTATTGTTATTGATAAACATATATGGTGGACTGTCCTTGAATTAAGTACAATAAATTATTCTGAGTTAGTAAATGAGGGTTGTTGTTCATTTAAATAATGTTGTACTTGGTTGGTAAATCTTTTGTGTGCTTGGTCTGGTTGTGTCGGGCGGGATGTAGACACCTCCATGTTCCTTAGAACAGTTGCCAGCCCTGAGACCTTAAATGGTTAAAATCGATGGGAACTTGGGCTTGAGCGTTGCTTATGTGTCTTGGAGGTCTTAACCATTGCAGGGTAGGACGGGCGGGTAGTCAGTCTTACTTATTATCGATTGATCGTCGTTAAATGCATGAAATTACTTGTTGTGCGTATTATGTCATCTTGTTGTGTTCGTCGTGGTTTGTGTCTTGTTCGTCGTCGGGTGGCGATGTAGAGTCGAATGTGTTTGTTTCCCTTGTACACGCATGCACACACTTTTAAAATCATTTTTTTTTCACTTGTTATATGAGGTTTGTCGTCGTCATGAGGAGGCCGTTACAATCATTTGTGGATTTGGAATTTAGGAAGAGTAGAGCTGCCAAGGCCAAATATTGGTTGCGAGAGAGCCAGGAAATATTGAAACTCCTGAAAGAGAACTTGCAGGCCACAAAAAATCAATAGAATATGTATGTAGATCGACACATGTTATATCATAGTTTTGAGGTTGGGGAATTAGTCTTCCTTATGTTGCATCCTTACAGACAGACATCGTTGAAGAAGATTGGAACATAAAAGTTGAAGCCTCATTTTTATCGATCCTATAGAATGATCAGGAGAGTGGAGGAGGTATCATATGAGTTGGAGCTACTAGAGGGTAGAAGGATTCAAAACATCTTCCATGTATCCTGCCTCTAGAGGGAATTGCGAAAACATATTACCACTTCGACAGATCTTCCCCACTAGATGAGGAAGGGAAATTGGTTCTAACTATTAAGAGGATTGTGGATGTCATGGAGAAGAGGATGAGGAGAAAATTCATTCGAGAGTACTTGCTCGTATGGGGAGGCTTTCCCACTAAGGATACTACTTGGGAAAGAGAACAGATCTTACAAAACAATGTTTTGGAGTTGCTTGAGGACAAGAAATCTCGCAAGGGGATGACTGTAATGTCCCCTTCCAATTGATCATTATGGAGGATAAATTTGTAAACTATACAAATCCTGTAATCTATAGTCAACAGGAAAAGTGGAAGTCACGAAGATTTATTTAGTGTCTGTTAGCACTTTGTAATTTCTAAGGTTGAAAAAGAAATAGGCAGAGGTAACTGCAAAACCACTTTTGAAGCTAGGATCTAGCCATGCCAGCCTCAGAGAGGGATCACTGTATCTGATTTATCTATGTTCTTATGAAATTTTATGCTAGTAATGAAAGTAATGGGTTTGGTTTGGAAAGAAAAAAAAGGGAAATCCATTGGGCAATGGATTCAGGACAGAAGATGATATTCGTCTGGACTCAGCATGAATATGCATAATGATTTGGATTATATTATGATTCTGTCTTTATTATAGAAACTCATCACGAATAGGCATAATGATTTGGTTTATATTACGATTCTGTACTTATTCTAGAACACTATATATATATAGTGATATATATATATATATATATATATATATATATATATA
>ML785851.1:337801-359946 GCA_009831015.1 Picea engelmannii
TACAATTGCTACTTCTACAGCAGAAGCAGAATACATCTCAGCATGGGAAGCAACATGTGAAATTGTTTGGTTACGCAGGATTTTACAGGACTTGGGCATTTCTCAAACAGAAGCTACATCATTATTCATCGACAGTCAGTCATTCATTAAGCTTGCCAAGAATCCAGTTTTTCATTCAAAGACAAAGCACATGGACACCGAGTATCATCATATCAGATCTCTTATTGCAAAGGATGTCATCAAGCCAATTTATTGTCCTTCAGAAAATCAGATCTCTGACATTTTCACGAAACCTCTTGGTAGAATAAAATTTACTAAGTTCAGAGATGAACTTGGTATCTGTTGTAATGTATTTTTGGATCATAGGGGGGAATGTTAGATAATCCAAAATACAATTATCATAGTTTATAAAGTTAGAATAAAAAGATTATTAATTTAGAATATTAAATTAATAATCTAGAATATTTGTTAAATAAATGTAGAACTTTAGAGATGCATTATTGTTGTAAAAGATATGACTCTAGAAAAGTGTCGTATCTAAATTAGGAGATTTGTTTTAAGATGGTTAAGATAGCATTTATTGTAAATGGACACTTGTTTATTTAATAAGTGATCCATATCTTGAGTTTGTTAGGACTTTTAGCCTATATATTGCTCATTGCAAGAGTACTGAGATGTTGGATGTAAACTCTTGCAATGTATCTTATGTAATTTCTTTTCCTATTAATAAAATTGTGTGTCTGAGGACACTTCGGCCATTATGTATGTGCTGTTATCTTTCTCATTTGTTTCTCTATATTTATCCCCTTATGCAGAGAAGGTGCTACAGTTGTATGAGTGTGAATCAACCCATAAAACGCTGTCAAAATTGGAGCGGCTTGGAGCAACAATATTGCACGGTGTTGATGCAACAACAATGGAGAATCACCATCTCCTAGGAAGGATGAGGTTCCACAGAATTGTCTACAACTTCCCACATGCAGGTTTCCATGGAAGGTAAGATAACGAAAATGTTATCGAGTTTGTTTCCTAAAACCTTGAATAGTTCCTTGTCAAATGATACTTTTTGGGTTAGGTAATGGGACGTTTTTCTATGGATTGGTGCATGCTGAGACAATTGAATGAAGTGTTATAATTGGTACAATTTGTTTTTTCATGCTAAGTAGAAAACACCGTCAGTTCCTGAAGATGTTCTTCAAGAATGTGAGGACTATCCTGAGAGAAACTGGAGAAATTCATGTTGCGCACAAAGCGTATTGTCCATATAAAAGGTGGGAGTTGGTGAAACAAGCAGAAGAGTGCGGATTGCGTTTGAAAGAATCAGTTCACTTTACAATAGCAGATTACCCTGGCTACACTAATAGGAGAGGATCTGGGAACAAAGATGGTGGCACTTTCAACTTGGGAGAGTGTCGAACATATAAGTTTTTCCTGGGGTAAAATTATCTCTGAAACCATATCTCTGTGTAATATATTTTCCATTATAGGGTTGCATTGCTGCATAGCTTGCTTAATCTTTTAAACTATCATTTTGCAGTCTAGGCCTCCTTTACCATCAGAAATTAATGGGTGTGCAAGTGGCATTGTCAAACATTTCTTCTGGAGCCTCTGCAAAAGACTTTGAGGCGATTGTTAGGTGACGGCAACCTGCCCCTCGGCGGACGGTCGCTGCACTAGGACCTTCAACAACTCGGCCCGAAGAGTCAACAACTCTTCCACTCCACTTGGGAGTCCACTACCCATAGTGCTCTTCTCGACGATCTTCCCTTCAGAATTCGGGAAATCGGGTCTTCACGGTCTCGCGAACCTTGTGTGCACCTCCTGTGCAATATAAAACTCCGAACCCCGATCCCCGAAGTCAACGGTCAACACCTCTGTGGATCGGATATTTCCCTATCGGGAAATCGGCAGATGAAAGACCGCGGTGTTCTCTCCTTTCAAAACCTCGAACACCGATGTACGATGCCACGTGCTATCCTTCGCTTCCCTCCGTGGGACCCGTCGCAACTCGGGACTTCGTTGAAATTCCGTGCTTCCTTCGACTTTGAAAATGCCGAACTGCCGAGTCCCGACTCCTCGGGATCTCGTGCCACCTGTCCCTCCGACGATCGATGACTCTGATTAAATCGGGAAATCGCGACTCGCGATTTCGACATGCATGAAATTCTTGCACTCGCCAACTCTGATATGCCGATATTCAATGGCAAACGGATTCTCCTGTGCGCATGCGAGTTAACCTCCTCGCAACTCCTCCGCGATCTGACGGTCTGCGGGATTTCGTGATTCTCATCAACAACTTCAAGTCGTCGATTCTCTTCCTCTTGAAGAGATCTCTGCTCTACCACCTTCGCCCTATGCGAACTTCACCAGGGTCTGTTCCCACAACGAAACAAAGGAATTATTCCTCCTGAGATTTGTTCCTCTGACTCCTTCAGAGAACTTTGCGTATGAGGCCTACTCTCCACCTTCAACCACTTCCAATGTGCTTGAAATCCTCCAGGTTCTGCGCTTTTCCGATGACAGCGCCCCCTCCTTCCTTTTCTCAGGCTTGCTACTGAGACTTCAATCTGACCTGCACTTCACCTACACGGCTCGAATAACCCAATTCACTCTGGCAAAGAGAACGAAAGTTCAACTGCTTAGCCTCCTCAACGCACTCTATGCGGAGGAACTCAAGTGCACTCTATGCAGGAATCTCCTGGCCTAAGCAGTGAAACAATTGGGACTCATTCCCTCATTCTCTCAGGTTTCGAACCTGATACGCAATCACATACGCAGCATATAAAAGATAAGCATAAAAGGAAGCAAGTAAGAAAAAGCATAACATCAACAAAACAAAGGTATCAAACACATCCATGGAATTGAATAGAAGCTTTCCTATTAATTCAATCTGTACATGGGGTTCTTCACAAGCTTTCTGCTCTGTCTCTTTCTTGCTCTCCTCTCTCTCAATGCTAATGCTGAATTCTGAATAATAATACGACAATACAACAGAGGGTGCCTATATTTCGTTTTCCCTCCCAAGAGTCAAAACTGTCTAATCTACAGTTAATTCTGATCTACCAACATTAAGACTATTAAATGCCTCCTTATCTATATTACCATATAAGTGCGCTTCATATGAATGAAAGCATTCAAATGGCGACACAACAGTCTTTTCAAAGTTAATGCAAAAATGTATGTGCTGGCACTGCCCATCTATTTTCTCTTTGCTTGCGCTGGCTCGCTCAACAAAGTGTAGATGCTCGCGTGGATGCTCCTGCATCATACTCCTCGGCTCAAAATATTTCATGGGCTCATATCCATGAGCTCATGCATGGTGTGCCCATACTTTTGTATCCCTACCTCTGTTTCCCAGCTGGCGTCCTCCACTGGGTGGTTCTTCCATTTTACCAGGTATTCAAAGTACTGTCTCCTCCTGGTCTTCCTGCCAACTCTTCTGTCCAGTATGCACTCCATCTCAGGTCTCTGTGCAACTGGCAACTGCTTCTACCATTGGATCGCTGGTTCCTCAACACTTCTAGCTCCTGCATCTGCGGCCTTGTATGAATATAGGTCCGAGACATTAAATATCGGGGATATCCCGATGCCCTCTGGCAACTCAAGCTCATATGCATTTTCACCGAACTTCTTCAGGACTCTGCATGGCCCGATTTTCTTCATCTTGAGTTTGTTGTAAGTTCCTCTTGGAAACCTTTCTTTCCTCAAGTGCGCCAGAACCATGTCCCCAACTTCAAACTGAAGCTGCCTCTTTCTCTGATCGGCTCTGTGCTTATACTCTTGACTCGTCTTCTGCAGTCTCTGCTTCACCTCTGCGTGAAGTTCCTGCATTGCTTCAGCAAATTCTTCAGCCCTCGCGCTGATAGTCTTAGCCTGTTCTGACTCCCTAAGCTCAGAAACTCCTCTCGGCTGTGTCCCATACAAAATTTGAAACGGGCTCTTACCTGTACTTCGATTCACCGAATCGTTGTACGCGAATTCTGCCTGTGGTAAGATTTGATCCCAGCTGTTGTGATGCTCCGTCACCAGGCTCCTCAATAGATCCCCCAAGCTTCGGTTGACTACTTTCGTCTGCCCATATGTTTGCAGATGGTAAGCAGATCTGAATGCTAAGTCAGTCCCTAGCTTCTTCCATAGCATCCTCCAAAAGTGACCTATGAATTTCGTGTTGCGATCTGAGACTATGCTTCTCGGCAATCCATGCAATCGCACAATTTCTTTGAAAAACAAGTTCACGATGTGGGTTTCATCGCTGATCTTATGACACGGTATGAAATGTGCCATCTTCGAGAACCTGTCCACCACCACAAAGATGGAATCAACCCCATGCTGTGTTCTCGGCAAACCCAACACAAAGTCCATGCTGATCCCCTCCCATGGCCTCTCCGGTATGGGTAACGGTTGATATAACCCTGTGTTCTGTTTCCTGCCCTTCATGTGTTGACAAATTCTGCATCGGTCAACAAATCTCTTCACATCTGCACGCATTCCTGGCCAAAAATATGATTCCCTCAACTTGGCGAATGTCTTATCATGTCTGAAATGACCTGCTAAGCCACCACAATGTTTTGCTTTCACCAAATTCTCTCTCATAGAGCAATCTGGAATGCACAATTGATTGCCTTTGAACAAAAATCCTTCCTGAATCAAGAAATCAATCCACGGACTCCTATCCCGGAGAACTGGGTTCTCGGCTGCTTCGTATGCCTCGCCGAAGTCTGCATCACCTACATACATATCCTTCAAGTTTTCAAAACCCAAGGTTTTGACTCTGAACTCTTGCAGCAACAAGCACTTCCCGCTCAAGGAATCAGCCACCTTGTTCGCAGTCCCCGAAATATGCTTGATTACGAATGTGAAATTCTGCATGTACTCTACCCACTTCGCATGCTTCTGATTCAACTTCTCCTGTTGACTCACGAACTGCAATGCGTGATTATCGCCATACAAAACGAACTCCTTGCGTATCAAGTAATGCCTCCATTTTTTCAATGCCTGTATGATGGCAAAGAACTCTTTGTCGTACGTGGAGTACTTCATCTTTGCATCATCCAACTTCTCACTGTAGTAAGCAACAGGTCTGTCATCCTGACTCAAAGCCCCTCCAATAGCATACCCACTAGCATCACACTTCACTTGGAAGGTTTTCTGAAAATCTGGCAGCACCAGAATTGGCTGCTCAGTAATCTTCTGCTTCAACAGATTGAAGCTCTTCTCCGCATCGGCTGTCCAATGG
Source organism: Picea engelmannii (assembly GCA_009831015.1). Lineage (NCBI taxonomy): Eukaryota > Viridiplantae > Streptophyta > Pinopsida > Pinales > Pinaceae > Picea > Picea engelmannii. The sequence goes on from ML785851.1 coordinate 343,038, forward strand.
AAAAATTTATGCCTCTTTTTCACAGTGTCCATCATCGCGGCACTGATTCCACTGAAATTCCGAATGAATTTTCTGTAGAAACTTGCCAAACTATGGAAGCTCCGTACCTCAAAAACATTCCTCGGCGATGGCCAATTCCTGATTACTTCAACCTTCTCAGGATCCATCTTCAATTCATTAGCCGAAATCACAAAAACCAAATAAATGAGTTATGTCTGCATGAAGGAACACTTCTTCAAATTAATCAGCAGCTTCTCCTGCTGTAGTCTTCTCATCACAATGGCCAAATGTCTTAAATGTTCATCCCTAGTTTTACTGAAAATCAGTATATCATCCAGGTACACCACCACAAATTTGCCAATGAAATCCCGCAGGACTTCATTCATCAGCCTCATAAATGTTCTTGGTGCATTCGTCAGCCCAAACGGCATGACCAGCCATTCGTACAAACCCTCGTTTGTCTTGAATGTTGTCTTCCATTCATCTCCTTCTCTCATCCAGATCTGATGATATCCGCTCTTGAGATCTATCTTTGAAAAATAATTTGCCCCACTCATGCAATCCATCAAGTCGTCCATTCTCGCCAATGGGAACATGTACCTGATGGTGATCTTATTAATCGCCCTGGAGTCTGTACACATTCTCCAGCCTCCATCCTTCTTCGGACTCAGTACTGTCGGAACAACACACAGACTAAGACTCTCTCTCACTAGTCCCTTGTCCTGCAGATCCTGTACTTGCCTTTTGACCTCCTCGTTCTCCTGAGGTGTCAACCTGTACGCTGCCTTATTTGGTAAACTTGCTCCGGTTATGAGGTCAATGTGGTGACTCACACTCCTCATCGGTGGCAACGAACGAGGTAGTTCGTCCACGATGATGTCAGCGAACTCTCCCAGCAGTTCCTGAATCTCCTCCAGCAAGTCATCCACTCTTGTGCTTGTCAGGACAATTCTCGGCTTCCTGACAACAAAGAATTGTGGATCTTCATTCTTCTCCATCTTTGTGAGAAGTTCTTTTCCACTCATGAGAAGTATCGTGCTGCCTACTTCCGGCTTCACCTCCTTATCCTTTACCGGATGCAAGGTATGTGATTTTCCATCCTTCTCCAAGGTGTATGTGTTCATTCTCCCATCATGAACAACATTTCTGTCAAACTGCCATGGTCTTGCCAATAATACATGACAGACATCCATGGGAATGACATCACATAGAACTTCATCCCTATATTCACCCATTTTAAAATTGACCAAGCATTGTCTCGTAACACATACCTGGTGTCCTTTTTGCAACCATGTCACTTGGTATGGACTTGGGTGTTTGTTCATTTTCAGCTCCAGCTTCTCCACCATCTCGGTCGAAACGAGATTATCGGTGCTCCCACTGTCCACTATGACCTTGCATTTCCAGCCCTTGGTCTTGCAAGTCGTTCGGAACAGTCGGCATCTCTGAGCTGTGTCCACCTCTTTTTCAGGTGTGAAAAGAACCTTGTGCACTGTCAGCAACTTCCCACTTCCAGTGTCTTCAGCCTCTACGTCATGCCTCTGTGCCTCAACAACGTGAGCTTTTCCTCCGTCCATTTTCCTATCTGGACAGTCTACAGCTTTATGACCGTCTTTACCAAACGTAAAACATGTGATAATTCCTCCTCGACCTCTTCCTCTTCCTCGGGTACGAGGAAAGGTATTTGCATCAGCATATCCTCCTTGTTGATCATCTTGCTGCCTCCTCGGCTCAGCAATTTGCTGCCTCTGTTGTGAGGTTCCACCTCTTTCAGCCTTTCCTTGAGGTCTCTTCCAATCCTCCTTGGGGTTCTGAGTTCTTTCCTGGGCAACTACTTTGCCTCTAGGCTGGCTTCTGCCTCGCCCTTGTTGTGCCTGCTTATGGCTCAACTTCTCTTCGGCTTTCAGAGCCATCTGGTACGCATCCTCAACTGTGCGGATGGTCGGCATGCTCAGTGCATCCTGAATGTCATACCTGAGACCATTTAGATACCTCGCCACCTTTTCGTCATCAATCTCCCAATGACCAGCTCGAATGTTGAGCCTATAAAATTCCTCGGTGTACTCCTTCACCATCATCATCTTTTGTCTCAGGTTCTGCATGCACCTGAACAGAGTGATCTGGTAATCCTTTAGAATGAACTTCACCTTCATCTTGGCGATCATCCGATCCCAGCTTTTAATCTTCTGTTTTCCTTTGGAGTGCCTGTCTTCCTGCAGCTCATCCCACCATAAGGCTGCATGTCCTTTCAGCTTCGTGACGGCATGCCTTACCTTCTTGTCCTCTTCGATATCCTCGTAATCGAAGTAGGTGTCGAGTTCTCGGATCCAATCTAGTAACTCCTCAACATTTAGACTTCCCTCATAGATGGGAATGTCCATCTTTGTCTTCGAGCTCATCCTGGATATAGCTCTGATCAACCTCTCCGTTGATGCATCCTCGGCTGTGACCTCCTCTGCATCGTGTCCAGCTTCCTCTTCCACCTCAGAATCGTTGAACTCTGCCGTACCAGCTCCACACCTCTGGGTGGTTTCCATTTCTTCGAGTCTCGCCCTGAGATCTCGTATTTGGCGTTCCATTTCTGGGTTGCCTGCTGGCCTACCCCTTCTTCGGGCGTCCCTGTCCTCATGATCAGGTGACTGCCTCTCTCTTCTGGGCGGCATTATATCTACTCCTCTCTGCTACCTGAACAAAGAGAACCCAATCCCGGGCTCTGATACTACTCTGACGGCAACCTGCCCCTCGGTGGACGGTCGCTGCACCAGGACCTTCAACAACTCAGCCCGAAGAGTGAAAAGCTCTTCCACTCCACTCGGGAGTCCACTACCCACAGTGCTCTTCTTGGTGATCTTCCCTTCAGAATTTGGGAAATCGAGTCTTCGCGGTCTCGCGAACCTTGTGTGCACCTCCCGTGCAATATAAAATTCCGAACCCCGATCCCCGAAGTCAATGGTCAACACCTCTGTGGATCGGGGATTTCCCTATCATTAAATCAGCAGATGAAAGACCGCGATGTTCTCTCCTTTCAAAACCCCGAACACCGATGTATGATGCCCCGTGCTATCCTTCGCTTCCCTCCGTGGGACCCGTCGCAACTCGGGACTTCGTTGAAATTCCGTGCTTCCTTCGACTTTGAAAACGCCGAAGTGCCGAGTCCCGACTCCTCGGGATCTCGTGCCACCTGTCCCTCCGACGATCGACGGCTCCGATTAAATCGGGAAATCGCAACTCGCGATTTCGACGTGCATGAAATTCTTTCACTCGCCAACTCCGATATGCCGATATTCAATGGCAAACGGATTCTCCTGTGTGCATGCGAGTTAACCTCCTCGCAACTCCTCCGCGATCTGACGGTCTGCGGGATTTCGTGATTCTCATCAACAACTTCAAGTCGTCGATTCTCTTCCTCTTGAAGAGATCTCCGCTCTACCACCTTCGCCCTGTGCGAACTTCATCGGGGTCTGTTCCCACAACGAAACAAAGGAATTATTCCTCCTGAGCTTTGTTCCTCTGACTCCTTCAGAGAACTTTGCGCACGAGGCCTGCGCTCCACCTTCAACCACTTCCAATGTGCTTGAAATCCTCCAGGTTCTGCGCTTTTCCGATGACAACGCCCCCTCCTTCCTTTTCTTAGGCTTGCTACTGAGACTTCAATCCGACCTGCACTTCACCTGCACGGCTCGAATAACCCAATTCACTCTGGAAAAGAGAACGAAAGTTCAACTGCTTAGCCTCCTAAACGCACTCTATGCGGAGGAACTCAAGTGCACTCTATGCAGGAATCTCTTGGCCTAAGCAGTGAAACAATTGGGACTCATTCCCTCATTCTCTCAGGTTTCGAACCTGATACGCAATCACATACGCAGCATATAAAAGATAAGCATAAAAGGAAGCAAGTAAGCAAAAGCATAACATCAACAACACAAAGGTATCAAACACATCCATGGAATTGAATAGAATCTTTCCTATTAATTCAATCTGTACATGGGGTTCTTCACAAGCTTTCTGCTCTGTCTCTTTCTTGCTCTCCTCTCTCTCAATGCTAATGTTGAATTCTGAATAATAATACGACAATACAACGGAGGGTGCCTATATTCCGTTTTCCCTCCCAAGAGTCAAAACTGTCTAATCTACAGTTTATTCTGATCTACCAACATTAAGACTATTAAATGCCTCCTTATCTATATTACAATATAAGTGCGCTTCATATGAATGAAAGCATTCAAATGGCGGCGCAACAGTCTTTTCAAAGTTAATGCAAAAATGTATGTGCTGGCGCTGCCCATCTGTTTTCTCTTTGCTTGCGCTGGCTCGCTCGATGAAGTGTAGATGCTCGCGTGGATGCTCCTGCATCATACTCCTCGGCTCAAAAGATTTCATGGGATCCTATCCATGAGCTCCTGCATGGTGTGCCCATGCTTTTGTATCCCTGCCTCTGTTTCCCAGCTGGTGTCCTCCACTGGGTGGTTCTTCCATTTTACCAGGTATTCAAAGTACTGTCTCCTCATGGTCTTCCTGCCAACTCTTCTGTCCAGTATGCACTCCATCTCAGGTCTCTGTGCAACTGGCAACTGCTTCTGCCATTGGATCACTGGTTCCTCAACACTTCCACCTCCTGCATCTGCGGCCTTGTATGAATATAGGTCCGAGACATTAAATATCGGGGATATCCTGATGCCCTCTGGCAACTCAAGCTCATATGCATTTTCACCGAACTTCTTCAGGACTCTGCATGGCCCGATTTTCTTCATCTTGAGTTTGTTGTAAGTTTCTCTTGGAAACCTTTCTTTCCTCAAGTGCGCCAGAACCATGTCCCCAACTTCAAACTGAAGCTGCCTCTTTCTCTTATCGGCTCTGCGCTTATACTCTTGAATCGTCTTTTGCAGTCGCTGCTTCACCTCTGCGTGAAGTTCCTGCTTTGCTTCAGCAAATTCTTCAGCCATCGCGCTGATAGTCTCAGCCTGTTCTGACTCCCTGAGCTCAGAAACTCCTCTCGACTGTGTCCCATAAAAAATTTGAAATGGGCTCTTACCTGTACTTCGATTCACCGAATCGTTGTACGCGAATTCTGCCTGTGGTAAGATTTGATCCCAGCTGCTGTGATGCTCTGTCACCAGGCTCCTCAATGGATCCCCCAAGCTTCGGTTGACTACCTCCGTCTGCCCATCTGTCTGCGGATGGTAAGCAGAGATGAATGCTAAGTCAGTCCCTAGCTTCTTCCATAGCGTCCTCCAAAAGTGACCTATGAATTTCGTGTCGCGATCCGAGACTATGCTTCTCGGCAATCCATGCAATCGCACAATTTCTTTGAAAAATAAGTTCGCGATGTGGGTTGCATCGCTGATCTTATGACACGGTATGAAATGTGCCATCTTTGAGAACCTGTCCACCACCACAAAGATGGAATCAACCCCACGCTGTGTTCTCGACAAACCCAACACAAAGTCCATGTTGATCGCCTCCCATTGCCTCTCCGGTATGGGTAACAGCTGATATAACCCTGTGTTCTGTTTCCTGCCCTTCGCATGTTGACAAATTATGCATCGGTCAACAAATATCTTCACATCTGCATGCATTCCTGGCCAAAAATATGATTCCCTCAACCTGGCGAATGTCTTATCATGTCCGAAATGACCTGCTAAGCCTCCACTGTGTTTTTCTTTCACCAAATTCTCTCTCATAGAGCAATCTGGAATGCACAATTGATTGCCTTTGAACAACAATCCTTCCTGAATCAAGAAATCAATCCACGGACTCCCATCCCGGTGAACTGGGTTCTCGGCTGCTTCGTATGCCTCGCTGAAGTCTGGATCACCTGCATACATATCCTTCAAGTTTTCAAAACCCAAGGTTTTGACTCTGAACTCTTGCAGCAACAAGCACTTCCCGCTCAAGGCATCAACCACCTTGTTCGCAGTCGCCGAAATATGCTTGATTACGAATGTGAAATTCTGCATGTACTCTACCCACTTCGCATGCTTCTGATTCAACTTCTCCTGTTGACTCACGAACTACAATGCGTGGTTATCGCTATACAAAACGAACTCCTTGGGTATCAAGTAATGCCTCCATTTTTTCAATGCCTGTATTATGGCAAAGAACTCTTTGTCGTACGTGGAGTACTTCAGCTTTGCATCATCCAGATTCTCGCTATAGTATGCAACAGGTCTGTCATCCTGACTCAAAACCCCTCCAATAGCATACCCACTGGCATCACACTTCACTTGGAAGGTTTTCTGAAAATCCGGCAGCACCAGAATTGGCTGCTCAGTAATCTTCCGCTTCAACAGATTGAAGCTCTTCTCCACCTCGGCTGTCCAATGGAAAACTTTATGCCGCTTTTTCACAGTGTCCATCATCGCGAAACTGATTCCACTGAAATTCCGAATGAATTTTCTGTAGAAACTTGCCAAACCATGGAAGCTATGTACCTCAAAAACATTCCTTGGGGATGGCCAATTCCTGATTACTTCAACCTTCTCAGGATCCATCTTCAATTCATTAGCCGAAATCACAAAACCCAAATAAATGAGTTCTGTCTGCATGAAGGAACACTTCTTCAAATTAATCAGCAGCTTCGCCTGCTGTAGTCTTCTCATCACAATGGCCAAATGTATTAAATTCTCATCGCTAGTTTTATTGAAAATCAGTGTATCATCCAGGTACACCACCACAAATTTGCCAATGAAATCCTGCAAGACTTCATTCATCAGCCTCATAAATGTGCTTGGTGCGTTCGTCAGCCCAAACGGCATGACCAGCCATTCGTACAAACCCTCGTTTGTCTTGAACGTTGTCTTCCATTCATCTCCTTCTCTCATCCGGATCTGATGATATCTGCTCTTGAGATCTATCTTTGAAAAATAATTTGCCCCACTCAGGCAATCCATCAAGTCGTCCATTCTCGGCAATGGGAACCTGTACCTGATGGTGATCTTATTAATCTCCCTGGAGTCTGTACACATTCTCCAGCCTCCATCCTTCTTCGGACTCAGTACTGTCAGAACAGCACATGGACTAAGACTCTCTCTCACTAGTCCCTTGTCCTGCAGATCCTGTACCTGCCTTTTGACCTCCTCGTTCTCCTGAGGTGTCAACCTGTACGCTACCTTATTTGGTAAACTTGCTCCGGTTATGAGGTCAATGTGGTGACTCACACTCCTCATCGGTGGCAACGAACGAGGTAGTTCGTCAACGATGATGTCATCGAACTCTCCCAGCAGTTCCTGAATCTCCTCCGGCAAGTCATCCACTCTTGTGCTTGTCAGGACAATTCTCGGCTTCCTGAAAACAAAGAATTGTGGATCTTCATTCTTCTCCATCTTTGTGAGAAGTTCTTTTCCACTCATGAGAAGTATCGTGCTGCCTACTTCCGGCTTCACCTCCTTATCCTTTACTGGATGCAAGGTATGTGATTTTCCATCCTTCTCCAAGGTGTATGTGTTCATTCTCCCATCATGAACAACATTTCTGTCAAACTGCCATGGTCTTCCCAATAATACATGACAGACATCCATGGGAATGACATCACACAGAACTTCATCCCTATATTCACCCATTTTAAAATTGACCAAGCATTGTCTCGTAACACATACCTGGTGTCCTTTTTGCAACCATGTCACTTGGTATGGACTCGGGTGTTTGTTCGTTTTCAGCTCCAGCTTCTCCACCATCTCGGTCGAAACGAGATTATCGGTGCTCCCACTGTCCACTATGACCTTGCATTTCCAGCCCCTGGTATTGCAAGTCATTCAGAACAGTCGGCATCTCTGAGCTGTGTCCACCTCTTTCTCAGGTGTCAAAAGAACCTTGTGCACTGTCAGCAACTTCCCACTTCCAGTGTCTTCATCCTCCACGTCACGCCTCTGCGCCTCAGCAACGTGAGATTTTCCTCCGTCCATTTTCCTATCTGGACAGTCTACGGCTTTATGACCGTCTTTACCAAACGCAAAACATGAGATAATTCCTCCTCGACCTCTTCCTCTTCCTCGAGTACGAGGAAAGGTATTTGCATCAGCATATCCTCCTTGTTGATCATCTTGCTGCCTCCTCGGCTCAGCAATTTGCTACCTCTGCTGTGAGGTTCCACCTCTTTCAGCCTTTCCCTAAGGTCTCTTCCAATCCTCTTTGGGCTTCTGAGTTCTTTCCTGGGCAACTACTTTGCCTCTAGGCTGTCTTCTGCCTCGCCCTCACTGTCCCTGCTTATGGCTCAGCTTCTCTTTGGCTTTGAGAGCCATCTGGTACACATCCTCAACTGTGCAGATGGTCAACATGCTCAGTTCATCCTGAATGTCATACCTGAGACCNTCCTCGGTGTACTCCTTCACCGTCATCATCTTCTGTCTCAGGTTCTGCATGTGCCTGAGCAGAGTGATCTGGTAATCCTTCGGAATGAACTTCGCATTCATCTTGGCGATCATCTGATCCCAGCTTTTAATCTTCTGTTTTCCTTTGGAGTGCCTGTCTGCCTGTAGCTCGTCCCACCGTAAGGCTGCATGTCCTTTCAGCTTTGTGACGGCATGCCTTACCTTCTTGTCCTCTTTGATATCCTCATAATCCAAGTAGGTGTCGAGTGCTCGGATCCAATCTAGTAACTCCTCAGCATTTAGACTTCCCTCATAGACGGGAATGTCCATCTTTGTCTTCGAGCTCATCCTGGAGATAGCTCTGATCAACCTCTCTGTTGATGCATCATCGGCTGTGACCTCCTCTGCATCGTGTCCAGCTTCCTCTTCCACCTTGGAATCGCTGAACTCTGTCGTACCAGCTCCACGCCTCTGGGTGGTTTCCATTTCTTTGAGTCTCGCCCTGAGATCTCGTATTTGGCGTTCCATTTCTGGGTTGCCTGCTGGCCTACCCCTTCTTCGGGCGTCCCTGTCCTCACGATCAGGTGGCTGCCTCTCTCTTCTGGGCGGCATTATATCTACTCCTCTCTGCTACCTGAACAAAGGGAACCCAATCTCAGGCTCTGATACCACTCTGACGACAACCTGCCCCTCGGCGAACAGTCGCTGCACCAGGACCTTCAACAACTCGGCCCGAAGAGTCAACAGCTCTTCCACTCCACTCGGGAGTCCACTACCCACAGTGCTCTTCTCGACGATCTTCCCTTCAGAATTCGGGAAATCGGGTCTTCGCGGTCTCATGAACCTTGTGTGCACCTCCCGTGCAATATAAAACTCCGAACCCCAATCCCCGAAGTCAACGGTCAACACCTCTGTGGATCGGGGATTTCCCTATCGGGAAATCAACAGATGAAAAACCGCGGTGTTCTCTCCTTTAAAAACCCCGAACACCGATGTACGATGCCACGTGCTATCCTTCGCTTCCCTCCGTGGGACCCGTCGCAACTCGGGACTTCGCTGAAATTCCGTGCTTCCTTCGACTTTGAAAATGCCGAAGTGCCGAGTCCCGACTCCTCGGGATCTCTTGCCACCTGTCCCTCTGACGATCGACTCCGATGTGCATGAAATTCTTGCACTTGCCAACTACGATATGCCGATATTCAATGGCAAACGGATTCTCCTGTGCGCATGCGAGTTAACCTCCTAGCAACTCCTCCGCGATCTGACGGTCTGCGGGATTTCATGATTCTCCTCAACAACTTCAAGTCGTTGATTCTCTTCCTCTTGAAGAGATCTCCGCTCTACCACCTTCGCCCTATGCGAACTTCACCGGGGTCTGTTCCCACAGCGAAACAAAGGAATTATTCCTCCTGAGCTTTGTTCCTCTGACTCCTTCAGACAACTTTGCGCACGAGGCCTGTGCTCCACCTTCAACCACTTCCAATGTGCTTGAAATCCTCCAGGTTCTGCGCTTTTCCGATGACAGCGCCCCCTCCTTCCTTTTCTCAGGCTTGCTACTGAGACTTCAATCCGACCTGCACTTCACCTGCACGGCTCGAATAACCCAATTCACTCTGGCAAAGAGAACAAAAGTTCAACTTCTTAGCCTCCTCAATGCACTCTATGCAGAGGAACTCAAGTGCACTCTATGCAGGAATCTCCTGGCCTAAGCAGTGAAACAATTGGGACTCATTCCCTCATTCTCTCAGGTTTCGAACCTGATACGCAATCACATACGCAGCATATAAAAGATAAGCATAAAAGGAAGCAAGTAAGAAAAAGCATAACATCAACAACACAAAGGTATCAAACACATCCATGGAATTGAATAGAAGCTTTCCTATTAATTCAATCTGTACATGGGGTTCTTCACAAGCTTTCTGCTCTGTCTCTTTCTTTCTCTCCTCTCTGTCAATGCTAATGCTGAATTCTGAATAATAATATGACAATACAACGAAGGGTGCCTATATTCCGTTTTCCCTCCCAAGAGTCAAAACCGTCTAATCTACAGTTAATTCTGATCTACCAACATTAATACTATTAAATGCCTCCTTATCTATATTACAATATAAGTGTGCTTCATATGAATGAAAGCATTCAAATGGCGGTGCAACAGTCTTTTCAAAGTTAATGCAAAAATGTATGTGCTGGCGTTGCCCAGCTGTTTTCTCTTTGCTTGCGCTAGCTCACTCGACGAAGTGTAGATGCTCGCGTGGATGCTCCTGCATCATTAGGGAACCTGAACCTGAAAAATAAGGACGGGTTGGGATCATGGACCTGAAAGGAAAATGAGGATGGGTTGGGAAATTGAACGGCAAATGAAGAACGGTTGGGAACCTGAACAAATGAAGATGGGATGGGAACCTAAACCTGAAAGGAAAAGGGGGATGGGTTGGCAGCTAGAATGAATGCGGACGGGTTGGGACCCTGAACCTGAAAGGGAAATGAGGGTGGGTTGGGAGCCTATGGGGATGGGCTGGGGAAGTGAACAAATGAAGATGGGATGGGAACCTAAACCTGAAAGAAAAAGGGGTATCGGTTGGGAAGCTGAAGTTGAACGACAAAGGAGGATGGGTTGGGAGCAAGAACAAATCTGGACGGGTTGGGAGCAAGAACAAGTTTGGACGGGTTGGGATCCTGAACCTAAAAGGCAAACGAGGGTGCCAGGTTGGGAACCTATGGGGATGGGTTGGGAAACTGAACAACTAAAGATGGGATAGGAACCTAACACTGAAAGGAAAAGGGGCGTGGTTTAATTATTTTACTTTGTTTAATTATTTTTATTTTCAGATTTATTTTAATTGTTTATATTTTATTTTGATATTAATTATTTTCAATAATATATAAATAAAAAAAATAAAAAATAAAAATATTTTTATTTTTATAAATCTCATTAATTACATGTCAATTTTGCAAAACTACTTTACATCTCTATACGTGTATGCCAAGTTTTTTAAACATTCAAAAAACATTATTTATGCGTCCAAATAATCTTCCAACACATATGAAGACATTATGGTTTTTTGGTTCAAGTTATTTTGAATTGGAATTTTGATAATAATTGTGTAGAATTTTAAGTTTGGTATTTAAATGGTAGGTAGAATGTTGTAACTAACTGAAAAATTAGTATAAAAACTCATTTTAAAAATTTATATTTTTAATTTTTAATTAATTTTAAAAAGTTGATGTTTTTTTTTAATATGTTATCATGTATTATATATTGTCTTAAATTATATTTTAATTATGAAAAAGTTAATATTAAAATAATTTTAAGAATTTATAGTTTTGATATTTATTTTTAATAAATTTAAAGAAATTAATTATTCTAATATATTTAAGTAATATATAAATACAATTTTAAAAGTAAATAAAATTGTTATTGTAATCTTAATTATTAATCATGGACCAATCAATATTATGTACTAAATTTAAGATAGGAAAAAAACAATTAATAAAAAAACATTTTTAATAAAATATTTATAATAACCTACATCCTTAAATATAAGTCATGTTAATAGGATGCATTTTTAAGATAATTCAATCTTCTGTTATTCCAAATAAGTAATCAGATTATTTTTTTCATTTTTAATTTTTAACCACTACTTTTTTAATGATTAATTATTTCAGGTCCCCGAGGTGTGGAGTGTGTTGTTAAGCCACTCCGTGATGTTAAAGTCACCGGTTCGAAACCTGCGGGGACAAAAAATCCAACCATGTTAAGGGTTGTTGTGGCTCAGGCCGGGTGCGATCCCCAAGTGATTAAATTAACAAACAAAAAAAAAATGATTAATTATTTCACAATTTTATTTATTGATAATAAAAAATTAATTTTATTTTATAGCTATAAAAAAATTTTAACAAGAATTTTTTAATAATTTATTATCTATATCATATTTATAGTCAATATGTAAAACTCTTAAATCTGAAAATTCATCTGAAAACAAAAAGACAATATCTGTTCTCTTATCTTAACAAGGCTTCTAAATATTGAATGTAAATATGACAAAATGATTACCACTAAAGTACCAATATGATTTCTTGGAAAATACATTTTCATATTCAATAACTTATTTTAGTTTTATTCTATTATACACTAACATCTACCATGCTGTGCATAATTTGTTGATAGTCCACTATCTCCCATTATTGGGTGGTTCTTAATGCTTAGTTGTGCATCTACCATGTTGTCCATAATTTGTTGATTCGCACTATTAAGTGATTTTTAGTGCTTAGTTGTGTTTTATTATTAATTATAGTTGATTTTTTCCTATAACTTTATTTTTTCGATATACATTTGTTTATAAATTGATTTTTTTTTTATAAAAAATAAATATATTTATATAAAAAAAAACTTTAATAAAATTGTAATTACAAATTAATAACACCATCCATAACATAGTTTATACATTATTTTTTGGACATACAAAGTTTATAGAGAAAAACACAATGTTCACAACATGCATATGAATTTAATAGAACATATATATCCCCTATACAAACATATGGGGAATTTCTTACTTTATCCTTGAAAAAATAAATTATTCTGATGAAAACCAACATTGATATATAAAACAATATTTTCCTATTGCCATAGCTATCACAAAAAATATGTTTTATGCTTAAGAATTTCCATCTCACGGGAACCGAAAGGGTTTACAATTTTTGGCAAAGGTGAACCATGCTTTCTCGAATCTAGAACCAATTACTTCCGGTTGAGTTTAGTTGATTGTATATGTATGTATTAATCATTTGCCTTTTTTCATATAATAAGAGATCTTACAGCTAATACGAATAATCTGGAGGTCTTGTTGATGGTAGGTTAGCTAGAAGATAATAACCTCTCCATCCGTTGTTATTAATTGATAGTAGGACCCATCTTGAATTGATAATTAAACACATTTAAAACAATAGAACAAGAAGTATAACTAGATCTTCTAATATTATAAGTTATGTTAGAATTTATAATTAGCTACATGCTCATTTCATTAGACACTCTCTGTAAGATATTTTCAAATAATTAAAAAAAGTTTTAAAAACCTTGCAATTTCAAATTTTTATCAATAGTTGAATTAATATGCAGTCGCACAGTTTGGTATAATAAACTATATATATACCAACCCTGTGACAGATTGTATGCAGGCAAGCTTCGTCCCTTCCAAGCCCCTTAGAAGCTTAGTAAATGAAATATGGACTGTGTTCAAATCATCCGTATGAATCAGCAACAATGATGCATTAATAAGTTAATAAAAAATCTTAAGCTTTCATTATAAGTAACATTTAGTACTTACAGTTTTCATTATATTTTCTTGGATTATTGTACCGAATTTGACAATAATTCTTAATTCAAAATCCCCCGTACTCCTCATGGATAAATATAAATCCAAGGAAATGAACCTTGTTGGAAATGTAGAACATACAATTGTCAACGTAATTTCAATGTCATTGGTGATTGCAATTATACCTTTAAACCGGTAAACTGAAAAATCCGATGAACATAATTCAGAGGAAAAGAAATGAAATTTGAATAAATTAAGAAAATTGTGAAAAAATGTTCATAAAGACACTAACCCATTTGAATGATTTGGTTCGACTCGTAGATTGAATAGGGAATTTATAACATGCATGACTGTTAGGTCATTCAATGGCGATAGATCAAACATAATTTACACTTTCCATTGCAACTTACGAGAAGGGAAAAAACAACATATCACACGGAAGCCATGGCTCTATAAGAAGAAAAGAAAAGAGTGGCTTTCAATGTTGCCTTGGGGATTATCAGTTAGGACCATACAAAATCAGCAGAAAATCAAAGCTGAGAATATATCATCAAGTAGATGTGTTAAACTTCTACGAACGTACTGCTACTAAACGACATCTGAATGGACTTCCATTGTGCTCTTGGTTATTGACATCCAAATATCTCATCACCAACATCCTCTCATTGTACTCTTTGCACCGCCAACAACTTAATGAAGGCTGAACCCACCACCCATTAAATCGCTGGAGAAAATCCTGAAGTGGTTACTGCAACATAATTAATTCTATGAGATTGCATGAGCCACTGCTAAGATATAGGTTTAAAAATCCATGGAGCTGCCAAAATGCATGAGCGTTATTGGGCTCTGCAAATATACTACAATATGGAGCTTCTGAGCACTACACTATAGACCACGTCATCCTCCTAGATGCCAATTCCCTATTCATAAAATGGAATTCAGCCTCCAAAACTCTAACCGAGTTATATAAAACACGAAGTTCTAACAAGGTATATACATGGTATAGAACAATCCTAAAAAACTTAAATGCTTTGGCCGACACCTTCAAGTGATGGAAGTCAAGGGTTTCATATCCAGACGACATATTAGTTCCAAGAATCACTTGCCCTTTCTCACCAGGGCAAGAGTTTCATATCCTGACGACATCTTAGTTCCCATATTCACTTTCCTGTGAGGGAAATTTCTAGACATTGTCTACAAAATTTCTCTACACTTAGAGATTTTATATTTGAGGCATTCTAGACATGCTATCCTTTCAAAGTAAATCACCTTTATTTCTCATCGATTTGCTATAAATTTATGTGTGAATACAAAGTTTGAAACAACCAACCAATTCGCTATTTTATTAGCTCTTCAAAGCGTATGATTGGAATGAAGGGTTTTCAAAAGCCCCACATCCTAGCGCTTCCATTCCCGACGTCGGGTCTCTCCATCCCCTTCCTTGACCTCTTAAATCTACTGTTTTTTCAGGGTGCCATGGTTAGCTATGTCACGATGCCCGCAAACACCATTTGATTAGAAGAAGCCCTGGCAGAAGCTCAATCTTCCAGTTTATATATTTGGGTTGTAGTCCTCCTGACGCCGACCATGGAATGTCTGCAGAGGGACATGAGAGCGTCGATGTAATTCCCTCAGCCAATGTCATTTTCCACCTTGCTAAGAAGCTTGCATAGCCTTTGAGTGTTGGCTCGACCAACAGATCCAAAATGATGAAGAAAAAATGGGCCAACCTTGATTCTTTACGTATATAGGCATCCCTTCTATTGGAATTGTTGGATTAATCCCTTTTTTAATTACAGAATTTAATCTAATGGCCAAAAAGTGAAGATACTGGTATATTTTTCGTCTTACATTCAAATCAATGAATAAGATTGCAAAAATTAAGTCCCTTGCATTTATAAAATTGTACATTTATCATGTTTACTTTTTCACTTTTACTAAACATGATTAAAAAATTACTATAACAATATATAATTGCCACCACTTTTAGTGAAATTATTTATTACCATGATAGACGTCCCCCTATTGGAATTGATGAGTTAATGAAGCTTTTAATTACAAATTCCAATCTTGTGGCCAGCATTTAAAGATGCGAGCATATTCTTAGTCATCCTCACAATTCAATGAATAAGAGCTAATCCTGATAACTTTCTTGCATCTGTTAACCTGTTTACTTTTACACATTTACTTAATCATATTAAGAAATTACTATCCAACAATATAATTGCCAAGTTTAATTGATTACCAATAATTAATATCTATACAACATTTTTTTTTGCCGTGTTTGGATTATTACCAGGCACTGCTTCATCTTCATTGCCACGAATCCCATGTATGTGAACTGTGATGCCACGCTGAGTTTCTGGAGAGCCGACAGGTGAAGAGTTTCTGGAGAGACGACAGGTGAAAAGCGCAGAGCCGGCAGGCGCAGGAAGGTGAAACCTTTTTCACGTTAAGAGCCCAGGAAGGTGAAACCTTTTTCACGTTTAGTTGATTACCAATAATTAATTTCTATGAAACCTTTTTCTTACCACGTTTAGATTATTATCAGGGACTGCTCATCTTCATTGCCACGGATCCCATTTCCACGGATCGAGACCTCATCTCCATTGCCACGGATTCCATGTATCATATTGGCGAAAGCGTTCTTTTAATTCATGTGAACTGTGATGCCACGTTTTGAGTGAGTTTCAATTTCAATTTTCAATCAACAATATCAGGTGGAGAGATGACAGGTGAATAGCGCAGAGCCAGCAGGTGAAGAGCGATAGGGTTTTAATTTTGTGTCACACATTTCCATTTCTGGTCCGGTGTTGTTAAGTTTTAATTGTTGGCATTTCATATAATTTGTTTTAAACCTATCTCCAAACATGCTAATATTTTTATTCATTGTCATGCAGAGGTTGCAGTTTCTAGTTCGTGGAACCGCATGCCCCATGGTAAATTCTCTTCATATTGGAACAACATGCGAATTCTAGAAATATATGATACGAAAGAATTGCTTTGAAGATGAGACCGGGTGGGTTGCTGAAGAAGGATGGGATTTTCACTGTTCTAAGATTTTTGGCACTTTAAACTCATTTAAATTCATAATTTGACAATCCAGTAATATCATATTAGATTTAGATCGAGACATCTAATCTATCAGATAGATATAGCTTATGATTTGTTCGCCAGCATAAACATTGTTTGTGTACAATCTAAGGGATCGACATCTTCCAATTCTCTTGAATCCGAAAACGAGCGCAAAACCTTAATGTCCCCTACTAAACAAAATCCAACCAAAAC
>ML785851.1:365681-385243 GCA_009831015.1 Picea engelmannii
TCTATTAATTTATACTTTTATTAATAAATTCAACTCTTAATATATTTATTATTTACATGTTACATTAATATATTAGGTTATACATTAATATATTGATACTTTATTTATGCATTTCATTAAAGTATTAATTAATTAATACATAAATGTATTTATACATTATTAGTGTTGTCTTTATTTATTTATTAAATAATGCATTATTAATCTATTATCTTAACAATGTCTTTATTTTTATTTTATTTTTCTTAATACTATACATAATACTTTATTATTTTTATTTTTATTAACTTTATTAAATAATTTGTTATTTACTATTTTATTTTTTCTAAATTAATTTATAATATACAAATATATTTTTCCATTATTAATATATTATTTTAATAAAGTATTTTTTTTTTAATTTTTTAATTTTCTAATTTATAAATAATTCTTGTTTGATATTAATTTTATTAGCTATAATCAATTGATAATTAATAATTTTATTATTATTAATTAATAAATATTTCTATTAAATAATTTCTAATTAATTAATTTTTGATAATTAAATAATCATTTTTAATAATTTAGTTATTATTTAATATTTTTAATACATTAACTAATATATTAATTAATTAATACATTAGTGTATTTATACATTATTAATGTTGTCTTCCTTTATTTATATATAATGTATTATTTTAACAATGTCATATTTTTTTATTGTTTTCTTATTATTATATGTAATACTTTATTATTTTTCTTTTTATTAACTTTATTAAATTCTTTGTTATTTACTATTTTATTTTTTATAAATTAATTTATAATATGTAAATGTTTTTTTTCCATTATTATTGTATTATTTTAATAATGCATTTATTTTTTATTAATTTTTCTATTTCTCTATATTATTTTCTAATTTATAAATACTTTTTATTTAGTATTAATTTTATTATCTATAATTAATTAAGAATTAATAATTTAATTATTATTAATTAATAAATATTATTATATAATTTTTAATTAATTAATTTTTTATAATTAAATAATCAATTTTTAATAATTTATTTATTATTTAATATTTTTTATAAAGAAATAATAATTTTTTATTATTTAAGTATTATTATTAAATTATTTAATTTTATATGAATATTAACTATATTTTTTATTATTTTATTTTAAATAATAATTAAATAATTACTAAATAATATTTAAATATTACATTTAAATTGTATCAAAATATGTTCATGGCTGTGGCGATGCATGCAGGGGCCTTCCTCACGATCCTACTTGGCTCTCTATCGACTTTGATAATTACGTCCCCGCCCCCATTATTAATTGTCAGCTAGACTCCATTGCTAGTGGCACGTATCACCTTGATATGCTAATATGTTCACATTTATGATATGTTCACAATAATGTGGATTGATTTTATTAACCAATCAGATCCTGTAAAATATGTTCAAATAATTAAAAAAATTAAAATCATGTGTAATGTTTTACCTTTGGAAAACCTAATAATTGTTAAATTAATATGTAGTCAATAATCGATCCTTATATACCATATCACGGTAGATATAATAAAGAAATTATTAACACAATTGTTAAATTAATATATAGTCAATAATTGATCCTTATATACCATGACACGATAGATATAATAAAGAAATTGTTAACATAATATCATATTTCCATAAACATGAAACATTATTTATAAAAATAAAATAAAATAAATTGATAAAAGTGCTTAGCCATTGTTAAATTAATATGTAGTCAATAATTGATCGTTATATACCATGCCACGATATAAACCAGCCACGATAAGTATGATAAAGAAATTATTAACATAATATCACATTTCCATAAACATGAAACATTATTTAAAAAATAAAATAAAAAACATTGATAAAAGTGCCATGGAATTAATGTTACAATTTTGATGAACTTGTTATATAGCCGTTTTATTTTCTATTACAATTTCTTGAAACTCAACTTTTCCTTATACACATAGGCTCTTCACCATGCTTATAATCTTATTTTTGCATTCTACTCTAATTTTATTATTACATTTTCATTTTACCTTTTGATCATTTGTTGGTACTGGGAGATACAAGTCCAATTATGGAAAGTTCAATTACAACTCATTTTGAGCAATGAAGTTTTAAAGTCACTCCCAGTCTCTGAAAAGGAGGTAGGCTCTTTACTATGCTTAGAATTTTATTTTTGCATTCTACTCTAATTTTATTACTACATCTTCATTTTCATTTTACCTTTTGATCATTTGCTTGTACTTGGACATACAAGTCCAATTATGGAAAGTTTATTGCAATCCATTTTGAACAATGAAGTTTTAAAGTCACTCCTAGTCTTAAAAGAAGGTGATAATGGGTCCTTGGACTTAAAACGATTAAAATGTATGCATTGGCATCCTTGATTTCTTGCATATAAAGCTACATTGTGTAGAGTGCAATGTAGCCTTATATGCAAGAAATTCAATGGTATTTAGACAGTGTATGTTCCAAACACATAATTGGAGATGAAAGTAAATTTCTCAAGTTAAATACGAAAGGAAAAGGAAAAGTAACTTTTGGACATAACAAGTTAGCTAAGATCAAAGTAAATTTCTCAAGTTAAATACGAAAGGAAAAGGAAAAGTAACTTTTGGAGATAACATGCTAGCGTGGGAAAAGACACTGTTAGTTTAGGAAATAATAAAACCAAAGAAGAATATCTACTTCTAGTAGAAAATATCAAACAAAATCTCCTAAGTGTAAGTCATACATGTGATCAGGGTCACATGCCTACTTTTGATTCTCAGAAATGTGAGATAAAAAAAAGGACACTTGAAATCTAGTGGCAGTTGCACCAAGAACATCTAGCACTGTGTACATCCTTAGTATAGATGAAGAACAAGAACATCTAGCACTGTGTACATCCTTAGTATAGATGAAGAACAAAAATGTTGTTTAAGCCAAGTAGATGAAAGTTTTCTATGGCATATAAGGTTGGAACATTTAAGCTTTGACAACTTGATCAAAGCCAATGAAAAAAAGGTTGTTATGGACCTGCCAAAAGTGATTAATCCTTCATATTCTATTTGTAAACATTATCAAATAGGAAAGAACAAAAGAGTTAGGTTAAAAAAAAAAGAGCATTCCACAACAAAACCATTAGAGCATATTCACACATATCTATGTGGACCAACCAAAACCAAAAGTACTTATGGTGAACAATATTTTATGTTGATTGTTGATGATTACACACGATTGACCTCAGTATTGTTTCTAAAAGAAAAATCAAAAGCCTTTGAGAAACTTAAAATATACAAATCCCTTGTAGAAAATTAAACATATCTCAAAATTAAATGTCTGAGATCAAACAATGGAGGAGAATTCCCCTATAAAGAGTTCATTCAATTCTGTGAAAATCATGGTATCAAAATAAACTATTCATCTCCTAGGACTACTCAATAGAATGGAGTGGCTGAAAGGAAAAACAAAATAGTTCAAGAAGCTACAAGAACCATGCTAAATGTGTTGGATTACTGAGAGGGGGGGTGAATCAATAATAGTGCAATAGTAATCATTTTTATCCAAACTAATCCAAGTGTTATATCAATGTAGTATTATTATCCAATAATGAGCAATAAGAAATGAACAATCACACACATACACAGTACACCAGTGTTTTATGTGGAAACCCAAATCAGGAGAAAACCATGAAATGATTTTTCTTATATGTCTTGAAGAATTACATTCATTGGAAGCACCAACTTCCTTTGTTTTTGAGCTGGAACTAGAAGGAGGCTTCAACCCCCTAGTTTCGCAGGCTACAACCTAAGGGAAGCTCCAACTCCCCAATTCTTTGACTACAACCGAAAGGAGGCTACAAGCCCCTATGTTCTTTGGCTACAATTGGAAGGTGGATACAACCACCTATCCTTGTCCCATCCAACCACCCTAAAGTATAAGTAGAATGATGGAACCACTCTCAACCTATCACTGTGAGAAATATTGTCGTACAACTGTATCAACCTGTACCACTGACCTGTATCCAATCTGTACAACTGCCCTGAAATCAATCTATACCTGAACTGAACATGTATATACAAAAATACAATAGGTATGTGACCTATATTGTTGCATCCTGCGTATGTACGCGCCCTATCTGTTATGCAGCTTGCGTATGTACGCTACCAAACTGTTATGCAACCTTCATATGCCTTCTAAAAACTGGGTTTCCTTTTCTTGAAAACTTATGACCTTCTGTAACTTCTTTCACATAGATCTATAACCTATCAGTGTATCCATATTGTAACTAAACCTTGTGCATGCATCTTCATATATAACCTTTACTCAAGGAAAGTATGCCTCTCTCTAGTCATGTGTCATATAGGTATGTGTAATCATGAACAAGTATAATATCCCTCACATGATCTTAGTCATCAACCCCTTTCTAATATTCAGTCTCTCAGTACATCAACTACTACACAAATACAAGCTCTCAACCATGTACCATAAAAACCCTTATCCATATGCCAAGAAATACAAAATGTGCCTCACAAAAGGTATGAATGATAAATATACTAGCACTGTATTTGTGTAGATCTGACTTGTGCAGAAGATCCCATGTAGCCATTGGTCTCTCTAGGGATAATCCTCAAATTTCCATTGCCATTCCTCATGCATACATCAAAATCCAACTATTCATAGAAATAAGACATACCTTTTCAACCAATGGATGGATCTTATGTATATGAGCACTTTAGACCTTCCTGAGAGCTTAATCTCAGAATCTAGAACCTCTGCATCTTCATATTCTCAAGTTTTCATGACTTTATCAACATGTATGCTCCCTATACACAGACAACCCATGTATTGTACGCACCCTATACACAGACAACCCACGTGTACACACCCTATACACAGACAACCCCCGTACACATCAGAAAATAGGGTTTTTTTGTATTTGCTATAATTTCGAGAATTTTTCCTTCAACCCTTCATACTACCTCAAACGTTCACCACTTCAGATGTATCCACAAGTATTTATGATAATCTTTACACAAGAAAATAGATATACAATATGTACAAGTGCATGTTTTATGAGTGAGCTTTGCCTCTTATTTATATCTTCATGTAGCCTTATGCTTTCCTTATTTTAGGGATTCTTCATTTAAAATAATTTCTTTTGCAAATCACTTTGACCCTTGGGGGCTTCTATAAGACTTATGAGGGGTTCTCCAACTTCATATGGTCATAAATCTCTAACCGTGAGGAGTTATGTGATGTTCCACATACCACTAGAAATGGCATGACAAGGACTATGTATCTATGATAGTGTCATTGACAAATTCACTATATGTCATCTCATTAATCCACAATTAAGCATGGGTTATCTCACTCTGTAAAGCATCTTCCCGTGAGGGATTTCACCATAAGGGGACCACTTTGGAGTTCATCTATCTTTACTTTTTATCAACCATGAAAAGACAATGATGAATCATCTTTACATCAAACAGACTTCGGTCCATTACCCAAACCTTTGTGCTATGGGGCTTTCTTCAAGGGTTTACATCAATGACAACCAACCTTAATCAACAATATCCCCCTTTGGCATTGATGAAAACACTATGGTGCAATACTAAAATCATATCACTCATGCTCCCCCTAGAACCATGCATCTATCCTCTGCATCTGATAAATATGCTCCCCCTAGAACCATGCCTCTGTCCTCTTCATCTGATAAATCTTTAAATTTTCTCTCCCTGGAGCCATGCCTCTATCCTCTGCATCTGATAAATATCTCCCCCTTTGAAAAAGGTATCCTTCCATCTTAGGCTACTCCCCTTGACTGAACTGTCCTCTTATGGTGTTTCCTCATGTACATCTAAGACATATAAGATAAGCATTTAAAAATAATTCATTTTGGACTAAAAGTAACTCCAAGTCTCTGGCGAAGATATTCAAAGGATTCCCATGGATGTGGTTTTGTAAAGATGTCTGCCACTTGTTCTTTTGTGCCCACATACTCAACTCTGATGTTCTTTTCTGCAACCTACTCTCGTAGAAATAAAGACTTGATTGGAATGTGCTTTGTCTTGGAGTGCATCATCGGGTTCTTTGAAATACTGATGGAGGTTGTATTATCACAATAGATTGGATTGGGCTCATCATACTCAACCTCTATATCTGTCAGAGTTTGTTTCATCCAAAGAACCTGTGTACAACATGATGCTTCTGCAATATACTCTGCCTCGATTGTAGATAAAGATATTGATGATTGTTTCTTTCTTAGCCATGATACTAAACACTCACCTAAGTAGAATTTTTATCCACTTGTGCTTCGTCAGTCATCAATACAACCTTCCCAATATACATCTGTGTAGGCAATAAGTGATATATCCTTTCCTTATTGATACCATAATCCAAACTCTTATGTTCCTTTGAGATATATGAAAATCCTCTTCACTGCTAATACATGTGATTCCTTTGGTGCTGCTTGAAATCGTGCCACCTGTCTAACTGCCTGCATTACATATGGTTTGGATGTTGTCACATATAGTAGGCTTCCAATCATTGAACTATATTTCCTTTGGTCTGTAGACTTTGAATCATCATCTTTTCTCAACTTGCAACTGGTTTGCATGGGAGTGATAACTAGTTTGCAATCTTCCATTCTGAACCTCTTTATCATTTCTTTTATATAATTGGTCTGAGAAATAAAAATTCCTTGGTTGATTTGACGTATTTGAAGTCAAATAAAAAAGGATAGTTCTCCAAGTAACAACATTTCAAATTCATTCTGTATATCTTTTGCAAATTTCTGGCTTAACCTGTCATCATCACTACCAAAAATGATATCATCAACATAAACTTCAACTAATAAGATACTACCTTAACTTAACTAGATGTAGAGGTTGTTGTCTGCACTTACTTTTCTGAACCCTGCCTACTGCAGATACTTATCCAGTCTAGAATACCATGCTCTAGGAGTCTGTTTTAGACCATACAAGGCCTTCTTTAATTTACACACATAGTCTTTGTTCTCTGACAACTAAAATCCTTTTGGTTGTTCAATGTAGACTTCTTCTTCAAGTTCCCCATTCAGAAAAGTTGATTTTACATCCATCTCATATACTTTAATATTTTTTGAGCATGCATATGCTAAACGCAAACATATTTCTTCCATTATGGCAACTGGGGAAAATGTCTCTTCAAAGTAGATTCCTCCAATCTGTGCATATCCTTTACATACCAATCTAGTTTTGTTCCTTGTAACTTGTCAATCTTCATTCAATTTATTCCTGAAAACCCATTTTGTGCCAATCACATTCTTATTCTTTGGTCTTGGAACCAATTCCCAAGTGTCATTTTTCTCTATTTGATCCAATTCTTCATCCATGGCCTTATTCTAAAATTCATCCTTGTTGGCTTCTTCAAAATAGTTTGGTTCAATTGTAGATAAGAGTGCTAGGTTTGTTTGTTCTTGTGATCAGATTCTTTTTCTAGTCTCAACTCCTGCATCTTTGTTTCCGATAATCTGATCTGAAGGATGATTCTTCTATACTCATTTATTGGGTGTCTTTGGAGAAACGTGTTGAACTTGCTCTTCTGCTTTTGTCAGATTATCTTCATCTTCCTCTTCTACATCTTTTTCATCTTCTGCTTCTTCTTCTAAGGGTTGTTTCATTGATTCATTTTCTTCCTTTCATTTTGGTCTGCCTGTTTCATCAATTGTTACATTGATTCTTTCCACAACTTTGTTCAATCTTATATTGTAACACTTGTATGCTTTCCTCTTACTTGAGTAACCAACAAGTACTTCTTTGTCCATGCGAGAGTCAAACTTTCCCATTCCACCATCTTCTGTTTTGATATAACATTTGCTTCCAAAAACTCTGAAGTGCTTTACATTTGTTGGTCTTCCTTTCCATGGTTTGTAAGGAGTTTTGTCAGTGTTGTTTCTGAGCATTACTCTGTTTTGAATGTGCATTTTTGTATGCATTTACCGTATTAAAAAAATATCTATCAATTTTGAATCCATTAGCATCATTCAAGCCATTTCTTGTACTGTGTTGTTCTTTCTTTCAGCAACTCCATTTTGTTGAGGTGTCCTAGCAATGAAGAATTGCTTTTTTATTCCATGATTGTTGCAGTAGTCCATAAATTCATTTGAGGTGAACTCTCCTCCATTATTAGATCTCAAGCATTTGATTTTTGAATCCATTTCATTTTAAACCATTTCCTTGTAGATCTTGAAGTTTTCAAAAGATTCTAACTTATTCTTGAGAAAGTAAACTATAGCTATTCTTGTATAATTATCAACTAATAACATAAAGTATTTATCACCTTTTAATCCCTTTGTTTTAGTTGGTCCATTGGTCCAACTAGATCAGTATGTACAATTTCCAATGGTCTTGTCGTTGAATATTCCTTTGATTTGAACCCGGTCTTTGTTTTCTTTCCTTGTTGAAAATGCTTGCATAAAGTGTTGGTTGGTTTCATGATCTGGGGCATTTCTATGACTACTTCTCTTTTGTTGACTTTGACAAGGTTATCAAAATGTATGTGACCCATTCTTCTATGCCATAGCCAACTTTCATCTTCCTTTCCTAGACAACACTTTTCATTTCCAATTTCACTTAACACATATATGTTGCTTGAAGTTCTTGCAGCTGTAACAACCAATTTCCCTGAACCTTCTTTTCTTATCTCACAATTTTGTGAATTGAAAGTAACTTTATGAGCTTGGTTACACATTTGAATCACACTTAGAATATTATGTTTCATATATTCTACTAGTAGAACATTTTTTTCCTTTTCATTCTTGTTCCCAAGTTGGATTGTGCCTTTTCCAATGATTTTAGTTGAATCATCATTTCCGAAGGAGACTGATCCATCTCTTTCCTTTTGAAATATTAGAAACTTGTCTCTATCACTTGTCATGTGTTTTGAACACCCACTGTCAACATACTAACCACATTTCTTCTGCTCAGCTTGTAGAGAGAGTGTGCATTCTTCATTGCTATACTGATCTTGCCTTCTTATCCATGTCCTTTTCTGTGGTTCCTCTTTGTGATTGTTGTTATTCCATTCAGGTTCTTTAGGAAGGACTGTCATTCTTGACTCTTTGGACACATGTCCAAAATTGTTACATTTTTAACATTCCACTTCATTTCCCAAAGATTCAAACCTATTGTAACTTCTTCTCTGTGTTTCACTAGGTCTTCTTGGATAACCCCTTTGTGTATGACTCTCAATCTTGTTATTTTTCCTGTTGTTAGCTCTGCAATTCACATCTTTATGTCCAAAATTATTACATGCATAACATAAACCAAAGAATATAGTTTGATACCTAGGAGTTGATGATCTTTTGAAAGGAGGTGCTCTTGTGAATCCTTCTTCTTCTTGAGGCCTATCTATTGATTGTTGACTATGAAATATGAATCTTCTTTGTGGAGTAGTGTCCCTCTAATATTCTTTGTATATCTTCCTATTCCCTTTGATTGTTTCTACATAGATTTTTGGATATGTTTCTTGCTCTGTTATTTTGGAGCTTCATCCATTTTTTGTCTGATTGTATCCAAGTTTGGTCTTGTCAAAATGAGATTTTTGACTGTTGATAATTTCATCCAAAACTTTTGATCTATTTTGCATATTTTTCTTTTGAATATCCTTTCTTAATGTGACAATCTCTGATTCCAAGTTTTCAAGGATCCTGTCCTTTTCTTCTAGTTTTTCTTCGAGTGCTTCTTCAATTCTTTTATATTCTTCTATTTGAACCTTCAATTTTTTGATCATTTGTTCTAGTTCTTGAGTGTTTTCTTTCTTGTCTAGTTTTTCTTGTAGTTTCTTGTTCTTCTTCTTTTCTCTTCTGACAACTTCTATGGCACACATTAATTCTTCTCGAAAGTCAACTTCTGCCTCTTCAATTTCTTCTTCGACATCTTCATATTCTTCTTCATCTTCTTCATATTCTTCTTCGAAGTCTTATTTGTCATAGTCTTTTACTACCATGAATAGAACTCTTCATGTCTCATGGTCATTGATTTCATCTTCATCTGATGATGAGATATCTTCTTTGGTGCATAAGATTTTCTTGAAAACTTTCTTTGTAGTTCTTTTGCCTTTATATGTGTGTTTCCTTTTTGAGTAACCTTCATCATTTCTCTTTTTCTTATGAGGACATTTGTTAGCAAAATGACCAATACCATCACAATTAAAACAAATTAAAGGAAGCTTACCTCTATACCTACCATCGGTTCCCTTGTTCATTATTTTGACGAAGTTGGTCACTTCTTCATCATCTTCAGAGACGTCATTGTTTCTTCTATATTCTTCTTGTTTCTTGTTTCGTTTTCTTTTGCTTTGATCTTTTGGAAGGTTTGAAGGTTGTTTCTTTTACATATGAATTTTCTTGTTCAGTTCTCATTTCATATGTTGTGAATGTTCCATGTAGTTCATCCATACTTATTGAGTTTATATCCGATCTTTCTTCTAGTGTTGATATCTTAGGGTTAAATCTCATAGGAAGAGATCTTAGTACCTTTTGAACAATTACAGATTCTGCGATTTCTTCTCCCAATCCTATGATTGCATTCACTATTTCATTGACTCGTAAGAAGTAAGCTACAATATTCTCATCTTCCTTCATTTTTAGTTGTTCGAACTGACCTCTGTAAGTTTGAAGCTTTGTTGCTTTGACTTTTGTATATCCTTCATAAATATTTCGAATCTTGTTCTGTATCTCTTTAGTGGATTAACAATGTGAAACATTGGTGAATACCATATCACTGAGACCATTCAAAAGTGCATTTGTGGCTTTGGAATTATTCCCACTGAGTTTCACTTCTTTGTCATTTGTTGGTGGGACTACTGGTTCTGTGTATCCATCTACAATTGATTGTCAAACTTGAAATCCTTGTGCCTGTATATATGTCTTCATCCTTATGCTCCAAAAAGAATACTTTTGTCCATCAAACTATGGTATTCCATTTTTATACAAGTTGGTACTCTTCATGATCTACCTTTCAATCGTTAAACTGATTTCTAAAGGAACCTGCTCTGATACCAATTGTTGGATTACTGAGAGGGGGGGTGAATCAGTAATAGTGCAATAGTAATATTTTTTCTCCAAATTAATCCAAGTGTTATATCAATGTAGTATTATTATCCAATAATGAGCAATAAGAAATGAACAATCACACACATACACAATACACCAGTGTTTTACGTGGAAACCCAAATCGGGAGAAAACCACAAAATGATTTTTCTTTTATGTCTTGAAGAATTACATTCATTGGAAGAACCAACTTCCTTTGTTTTCTAGCTACAACTGGAAGGAGGCTTCAACCCCCTAGTTTCTCAGGCTCCAACTTGAGGGAAGCTCCAACTCCCCAATTCTCTGGCCTCAACCAGAAGGAGGCTACAACCCCTTATGTTTTTCGGCTACAACCAGAAGGTCGCTACAACCACCTATCCTTTCCCCATCCAACCACCCTGAATTATAAGTAGAATGATGGAACCATTGTCAACCTGTCACTGTGAGATATACTTTCGTACAATTTTATCAACCTATACAAATGACATGCATCCAATCTGTACAACTTCCCTATAATCAATATGTACATGAACTGAACATGTATCTACAAAAANCGTGACCTATAGTGCTATAAATCGCATGTACGCACCTTATTTGTTATGCAGCCTGTGTATGCATGCTACTAAGCTGTTATGCAGTGTGCGCATGACTTATGAAAACTAGGGTTTCCTTTTCTTGAAAACCTCTCACCTTCTGTAACTTCTTTCGCATAGCTCTCTAACCTGTCACTGTATCCAAACTCTAACTGTACTAACCTGTGCATGCATCCTCATATATAAACTTTACTAAAGGAAAGTATGTCTATCTCTAGTCATGTGTCATATAGGTATGTGTAATCATGAACAAGTATAATATCCCTCACATGATCTTAGTCATCAACACCTTTCTGATATTCAGTCTCTCAATACATCAACTACTACACAAATACAAGCTCTCAACCATGTACGATAAAAACCCTTAGCCATATGTCAAGAAATACAAGATGTGCCTCACAAGAAGTATAAATGATAAATATATCAAGATTGTGTTTCTGTAGATATGACTTATGCAAAATATTCCATGTAGCCACTGGTCTCTCTAGGGAGAATCCTCAAATCTCCATTGCCATTCCTCATGCATACATCAAACTCCAACTATTCATAGAAATAAGACATACCTTTTGAACCAATGGATAGATCTGATGTATTTGAGCACTTTAGACCTTCCTAGGAGCTTGATCTCAGAATCTAGAAGCTTTGCATCTTCATATTCTCAAGTTTCCATGACTTTAGCAACATGTATGCTCCCTATACATAGACAACTTCCATATTGTATGCAACCTATACACAGGCGGCCCGCGTGTATGCACCGTATACATAGACAGCCCGCGTACACCTCATAAAATAGGTTTTTTTTGTAGTCAATGTAATTCCAAGAATTTCAACGCCAAGCCTTTGTGCTACCTTAGTTGTCGCCATTTCAGATGTATCCACAAGTATTTATAATAAAATTTACAGAAGAAAATAGATATATAATATGTACAAGTGTTTGTTTTATGAGTGAGCGTTGCCTCTTATTTATATCTTCATGTAGCCTTACACTTTCCTTATTTTAGGGCTTCTTCATTTAAAATGATTTCTTTTGCAAATCACTTTGACACTTGGGGAATTCTATAATACCTATGAGGGGTTATCCAACTTCATATGGTCATAACTCTCTAACTGTGAGGAGTTATGTGACGTTCCACATACCACCAGAAATGGCATGACAAGAACTATGCATCTAGGATAGTTTCATTGACAAATTCATTGTCCTTCATTTCATTATTCCACAATTAAGCATGGGTTCTCTCACTTCGCAAAGCGTCTTCTCGTGAGGGATTTCACCATAAGGGGACCAATTTGGAGTTCATTCATATTTACTTCTTATCAACCATGAAAAAAAAATAATGAGTCATCTTTACATCAAACAAACTTGGGTACATTACCCAAACCTTTGTGCTACAGGGATTTCTTCAAGGGTTGACATCAATGACAACCAACCTTACTCATCAAAATGAACCCAAGCTTCCATAAATATTATGGAGAGATGAAATATATAGAGATGTCCACATACTTAATAGAGATTAGTGGAGACCCAACCATGACAAAACCCCTCACTACTACATTGGGCAGAAATTACGATGAAATATTACGACGGTTTAAAATTTTGTCGTAATTTTTTTTCATTTTTTTTTTCGGGATCCAACTGTTAGTCTCTCTAGAGACCAACATTCCATGTTGGTCGTTGTAGCGACTAACTTTCATTGCTAGAGAGACCAACCACGAGTTAGTCTCTATAGTGACTAACTTCAGTTGTTATAATGACCAACTATGGCACGTGTGAGAATCAAACGGTCATTGACTTATTGTTTGGTCAATTTGACCAAATTGGTTAGAAGACCGATGAAATCAATTCTATATATATCTCAGTTACAAAAATTTTTCTATAGTTGGGACAATCATTTTCTATAGTTGCAGAAATCATTCGTGTGTTTTGATGCAATGGTGTTTTGGTTTTTTATGAAATATTGATTTCAATTCTCTTTCATGAAGAGAAACATTGAATTGATAACACTCTACATAGCCGAGATTTTAAAGGTCGGTACTTAAAGTTTTTCTATGTGATTTAGTAATTTGGTGGTATTGAACTATTTTATGGTTTATTTTTACTCCTTAAATTAGATTTTATGGTTTATTTTAACTCCTTATAAAGATTTTATGGTTTATCTTTCTAAACCTCAAAGATTTGAGGCTTTATAGCCTTTACATCACAATTTCAAGATCCTATAAAAATGGATCTGAAAATAACTAAAAATGAATATAATAAAAAAAGGATATGACAAGTAAGATCATTGTAGGTCGAATTTACTCTCTTAGCATTACTTGGCAGTATGAAGGAGAAGATCATGGAGTTCGAGATCTTCATTTGGCAGTTGGGTGATTTTCGTCAAAAATAGAAATTCCATTTGGCTTCCTTCTTTCGCCATATGTCTTCAAAACTTAATGAGGAGGATGATTTAACTTATGATAATTATTATCTTTAGTTTGATACTATTCCCACATTTTATGGAACTCGAAAAATGTGATCTAGGTAGAAAGAATTAAATTCTGGACTCTTCAGCACATTCAATGGCTCATTGGTCTTGTGTTTTTGCCTTTAGCCGCTGAAAGTGAGAGCTTTCGGCGACTCACTACACTGTCAAATTTTCCACTTAGCCACTGAAAACCCTAAAATAAACTTAGGTTTAATTTTAGAAGAAAATCGATTTATACATTGAAATACCATCTTTAAGAGCTTGCCTCTAAGCCTTTAAATATGAAGAAATTGAAAATGATTCTTCTTCTTAATGCTCATCTTATCATGTGATTTGAAAATCATTAGAAAGTTATTTTTTATCGCTAGCATAGTGTACCATCTATCATTACCAAGCCAAGGAATTGCTTGGAAACTTTGATTGGTTGTCTTCAAATTAATTTTCTTTACATCATCATTTTTTATGAGAATTAAACCTTTACGCTTCTTATGTCATGATTTATTTTTCTCCCCAAACTCTTACTTGCACTTCTATCAATTTTGTTCCTCATTTTTGACAACATAATAGTAGGTGGATCACAACAAAGAGATTATTAGAAGATTCATTTATGTTTGGATGTTTATGTGTAGGTCAATGTGTTGTTTTAGAATCAAGTGTCATTTACATTCCCAAATAGCTAGTGTTGTACGTTGGATATGAAATTGATTGGTTTCATGCTTTGTTCCTTGTTTTTTCTAGATGATTTTAGGTTTCATGATTTGTCCCTTATTTTTTCTGAACATGCTATATAATTTTCATTACAAATATCTAAATATATACCAAATTATTTGAATAGAGTTGTATATTGCACTTATAATGTTTCAATGGATTTGTTGTAATAGGTAATTACAATGTCAACTCCAGACAAGAAAATAGAGCTTGTTATGTTAAAGCGGAAAATGGTGATTCATGGTGATGGGAAATGTTATTTCCCTTGTTGTGAATGCAAGGGTTTTAATGGAGGAAGACCGCCATTAAAAATAGTTGAAAAACATTGTAGGGAGAATGGGCATGTTGAAGGGGGAAATGAATATCGTCCCATGGTAAGTAATTAGTTATTATAGATTTTTAAGGGTATTATATATTAATTGTTTTTTTTTAAATTATCTTTCAAAATAATATTTGTGATATACTCTAACTGTATTTTATTTCTTTTATTGTTTTTATTAAATAAAAATCATCCCAAGAATGTTATGCCGCCTAGCAGGAGACATTTTCATAGAGATAATACTGAAGAACAAGATGAACTTAATCGTGTGGATAATGATGATCATGTTATTCCTATGAAAAATAATGATATTAATAATGCAATTGATGATGATGGGACAAATAGATTGATCCAAGACATTTATAATGCTCCAATGGATGATGATGTCAACTTGGAGGGGGACAACTTGCAGGATGATAATGATGACAATGATGAGGACAATGATGATGAATATATTTTGGATAAACCTATCCTTCAAAATTCCATCGAATCCCTATATGAAGGCACAAAAAAAAGTGTTCTCTCTGCTGTAATGTTGTTGGTCAGCTTGAAGGTATCAAATGGTTTGTCAAACACATGTATGACACAGATCCTAAGGTAAACAACATAATTTTACATTTTTATGCAATTTTCAACTTTTATTTTATTTTATTTTCAGTGTCAATTGATGTCTAAATTAAGGATGCAATATTTATAACGATTAATATAATTTTTATTATTGATTTTATTTTTGTATATTGTTGTTGTAGGTTGATAGGTGAATATTTCTTACCATCATCAAATAATTTCCCTCGCATATACCGAGAATTATCTACCATTCTGAAAGAAATTGTAATGGAATACCAGGCTATTGATGCATGCCCCAATGATCAAATCATATATTATGGACAATATGCATCTAAATCAAATTTCCTGCAATGTCAAATCAGTAGATATCGAACTGATCAGTTAACAAAAAAGGTGCCTCACAAGGTTTTTTGTTATATTCCCATAATTCCATGCCTGGAACGACTATTTAGATGTCGGAACATAACACAGTTTATGGATTAACATGGACAAAATAGAAGTGAAGATGATGTTCCTCGAATGCCTACAGATGGTTCTTTATATAAAAATATTGAAGAAAGATGGCCAATTTTTAAAGAAGAATCTCGTAATGTTAGGATTTCATTGGCAGCTGATGGTGTAAATCCACTTGGTGAGCTTAGTTCTATCTACTCGGTGTGACCTGCTTTTGTTATAAACAATAACCTTCATCCTTGGATGTCAATAAAGAGAGAGCACACAATGGTGGCAATGATTGTTCCAGGTATATTTTTATAATGATATTGTTTTTTTAATGTTTAACATTTCATTTGTATTGTTCATTGCACAATTTCATATATGTATACAAGGTGTAGTAATTATGTGTATTTTTGAACCATTTAGGTAAGTACCAAGTGAAGGATATGAATGTATATATTAAGCCTCTTGTTTATGAGCTTTTAAATTTATGGGACGACATGACTATGTACGACATCTATAGATCAATAGGTCAAAGAGGATTTCAATTCCATGGGATTCTTACATGGACAATTCACGATGCACCAGAACTAACATGCTTTTGTGGTATGTAACACACTATTGCACTTAAATAAGTTAGATTTTGATGATATTATAATGTCTGGTTTTTAAATAATTACTTGTTATATAACTAATCTTGCCATTGATGCATATCTTATAGGTCTTCAAACAAAGGGTAAATTTGCATGTCTAGTTTGTGGTCCTAGGATGAGATCTCGCCATTCAAGAAGTTTAGGAAAGGAGGTGTTTGATAAATATAGGAACTTTCTCCCTAAGAACCATAGGTATCGAAATATCGATAAACAACTTTTTAACAGGAAAGTTGAGTGTGGGATAAAACCATGAAGAATGACACCACACCTATGGAAGTTGGAATATAACAGATCAATTCATCAATGTAAGTCAATCTTCATCATCGTATGCAATATATTGCATTTTTTAATTGTGTTGAATTTTCATGTCTACTCTGTATAATCTAACAATTGTTGTGTTAATTTCATTTATGTAACATATAGTTGGTCATCAAGGCATTGATCTGCTTCCATGAGGAATGAAAATTTTCCCCAAACAATTCAGTAGGTTTCCCTACTATGAGCAACTAGAAATAACTCATTTGTTCGACAAAATGCATATCGGGAAGAATGTAACATAAATGTTGTGGAGAATCTTAGATGGAATGCGTGACAAAGAAAATATTTCTAAAATTTGTAGTGACATTCAAGAAGCCAATCATGCAATGCTAAATATTATTGATTTAAATAGGACTAATGGAGTCGATAGAAATACCCTCCCATGGTTATTTAAAGAAGATGAAAGCAATGTTGTAAAAGAGCTCATTCGAAAAATTAGATTTCCAACATGATTTGCTTCAAACATCAAGAATATATTAACAAAGAAAGGTGAATTTGGCATGTTAAAAACTCATGACTAACATACCTTCATCAGGGTAATTTCTTTCATATATTTGTTATGTATTGGAAAGAATCGATGTAATATTTTTAAATTTTGTAAATATATTGTTTTTTTTTTTTATAAGTAAGAGTTTGTATTAAATATAAGAGTCCTTCTCAAAACCAGGATCCAGAGTACATTAACAGAGTTATTCGGTTGTAATTACCGAACTGCTCCGTGAGGAGAAACCAGTTCAGCCAACCGTATATAGCAAGTAGCAAAACAAATTCTAACAGTACTGTAGAAAACTAGACTTTCAACTACCATGAGAGCCACTAGAACCAAAGTAAGGGACAAGTGTAGTATAATCTGGAACATACTCGGGCAAGGTGCCAGGCCAGGGTTCCTCGATGACAGGTGTCCCGCCAGTCCATTGCATGTCCGTTGCGCCATGGCTCTTGTCTTCGGGCCCTTGGATACTGCTGTCCCTGGTGTCTGTTGCCGCTGTCGAAACTGCCATGTCCCTGGTATCTGTTGCCGCTGCCGAAACTGCCATGTCGACTTCTCCTTCAATGCTTGCCAGAGTCGCCTGCTTCGCTAGAGCACTCATGTCCTCTGGATTGCCTGCCTTCCCCGCGGATGGCATACTTTCTTCGGTGGAAGCGTGCTGCTGACTGCTCGCCTCACCACTGAAGTTCTCGGAAGCGTCACGAGAATATTCAGGAGCGGCTGGGGGGGGGTGGCTAGGAGATGGAGGAGGATGGAGATGCATCCCTCCATCTGTTGGACCCAGAACTGGAGATCATTCACCCCCTCACGGAGCTCGAAAACTAAGTCATGGAGAATGGCGGAGTGTTCACGCGACAGAGGGGGAGAAGGCGTATTTGAATTGTGACGAGGCCAACTGTGGCGTGAGGCCGGAGGAGAGGAGGAAAGCTTGTCCCGGGGAGAAGGCCACGCTGGTAACCAGGAAGTGTCAACAACAGCCATGGTGTCCCGTCCTGGAGTGGAAGAACCAGAGAGCGAGGAGGATGTGCGGGGGCGCCGTGGGTGCCATGGAGAGCCTCGACGTGGACGCAAGCGGAGGCGAGGCATGACGAGGCTCGGCTTCTGCAGAGGATCTGCAGAGCCAAGATGTAGGAAGAGAACTGCCCGAAAAACCATGAAAAACGCAGAGCCGAAATCGAAACCACACCACCAAACGAAACTGCCGAAAGGGTGCTGCATGGCACTATGCATAGAAGCGGTCGAGAGGAATGGATTTAATGCTCCTGCCATCCTCTTTGAATGCGAATTAAGGCCCTGGGATGGTGGCTGCGTGGGGCACGAGCCGAGCACATGGCTCCGTGCCCCGCTGGCCTCCCCCTTCACCCACATTTGGCCAAGTGGCCCGCAATACCACCCCATCCGGGGGCGAATCGACTGTAGCTGCTTTACGAATGCACTATTGCAGAGTGGGATTCTCCGGTTCCTGGGCTGAGATGCAAAGGAGATCCGGTCCCTTCCAGGTTGTTCCTATGTTGGCGAGCTCGTCTGCGACTTGGTTGGCATGCCTTCGAACATGGGACGGGATGATTGCCTGTGTTGGCCTTATTAAGTTGGAGAGCAGTTGTATACCATGGGAGAGCCTCCAACTTGGCATAACTTTGTCCAGGTTTGCTCCCTTTAAGATGCGTTGTAAAATATTGAGGATGATCTGTGAGTCTCCTTCAACCACTACATTGTGAGCTCCGAGTTCATTAGCCAGGTGCAGACCTCGGATCAGGCCCCAGAGCTCTGCTGTGTTATTAGTTATGTGCCCCAGGGAGCCTGCAGCGATTAAGAGAAGGTGGCCAAGGTGGTCACGGATAACTGCTCCATACCCTGCCGCTCCTGGATTTCCTTTTGAGGCACCATCGAA
This sequence comes from Picea engelmannii, assembly GCA_009831015.1. NCBI lineage: Eukaryota > Viridiplantae > Streptophyta > Pinopsida > Pinales > Pinaceae > Picea > Picea engelmannii. The sequence goes on from ML785851.1 coordinate 385,195, forward strand.
GTTAATTTTTAAGCAGGGGAAAGGTGGGGGGGACCAAGACGAGGGACTC
>ML785851.1:392756-422738 GCA_009831015.1 Picea engelmannii
TTCATGTGCTTTCCCCTATGTTATCACTCTAGGAAACTCTCCTAGGATGTATCTCAGAGATGCCTGGTAACTTAACCTTTTTGTAACTGTTTTCTCAATAATGGGTGTGGGTTTGGATCAAGATGAATATCTTAAATCACTGGATTGTATCTTCAATACAATCTATCTATATTCATGCAATATAAGGCCTTGAAGATCTATTATCATATAGGTTTGTAGATCAAATGGATAAGAAAACCAATCTATTAACCAGAACATACATAAGCAATATATATGATGGGTCAACAAACTAGCAAAGGATGCTTATGATTCTTTCTTAACAATCAAAGGTAAGATGACAGTTACCATGGGACCATTAAACATAGACAAATGAATGATTTCAACTCATAGGAATAGAAAATCATAAACGAGAGTCTGACAATAACAGTGAAAGAAGCTTTTCGGGTTAATATATTAAATAAAGTGTCTTTTTCACAATAACACTGGATTATAGAACTCAAAATCGAACCCTTTTTTCATCAAATGTTCTAGGCTTTATAGCCCTATACAAATAGTTTCAAGATCCTAGAATACTAGATCAAACTTTGCCTAAAATAGAAAATCAATAACTGGCCCAAGAAAATAGGCAAAGATCCTATAAACTAGGTCAATTCATATCCTCGAATGATCTTTATGTTCTTCATATTCTTTGCAAGGTGTAGTGAGCCTTCTGAGGCTGCTGGATTTCATGTGATATGGGAGGAGTCGAAAATGACACTTGTTGACAATCAAACAACTTTATATCCTTAAAAATAGCTAAGCATTTTTTGACCTTTCTGTCTTGTAGAGGATCTCCAAAACCAAAAAAAACTCTTGATAAGGATGTAATTAATTATTTTCCATCGACTGGAACCTTTTTTGAGGATTTTGGACAAGGAAAACTTGGATCTATGCAAAAATATGAACTTTTTTCCTTATCAGTGCTTTTGGTAGCTAGAGTAGACGTAATTTGGACAAATTAGCTACCAAAATCTCTGCTTTCGATGGATAATGAAAAATCTATATGTTCGCCTAGGCCACTGCAACATGAGATTAGAAAAATTATCAAAATTTCAAAAATACCTTTTGTCTTAGCTCAAAAACGCCTTAGGGATGATCTTTTAAGGCTTTTGCATCTTTCTCAAAAACTGTAGGATTACTGGCTACCTCTGGTTCATTGCAATGAACTACCACCTCTGGTAGGGTTTGAAGAGTAACATGTGTTTGAGCTTGGTGTTTTGAAGACATATCCTTTTTCCTCAAAGCCATGACCTTTTTCTTCAAGCCCTTAGCTACTCTCCATAAGCCATTGTAGTCTTTTACAATCTTTTCCTTCTTTTTCTTTTCCTTTATGCTTTCATGAGCTAATCTTTCTAAGGATGAGTTGCTTTCTGCAAATTTTTTTGACAGGGTTTCATATCTGGTTTTAATTACCCTTTATAACACTTCTTGTTCAACTAATTTCTTCTTAAGCTTCTTGATTTCCTTTTATTTACTCTGCTTCACTCTTTTGCTAGATGAGGCATCTACAATTTGTTGTTCTTGTTATTCTTGAGGTGTAGGTCATGGAATGTCTTCGTAACTTGCTATGTATATATCTACAAAAATAGAAGTTTCATGCCTTGTGGTAACTGAATCCTTGTGCCCTATTTCAATCTGGTGCTCTTCATCCTCTGAGTTTGTGTAAGGAAGATTAAGAATTCTTTTGTTCACTAGGGATTATTTGGCCTTTTATTTTTCACTGTTGAAGTTGAATTTCTTCTTAGTTTTATTAAGCTTAGAGGAAGGAGAGGTTTGATTAAATATAGCTAGAGAGATAGATCTCCTCCTCCTCTTTCCACTTCTAAGAGTAGAAGACTTCTTGGAATGAGGACTCTTTTTACCCTCTAGTTGTACCTCAGTCTGAAAATCATTCTAGAACAAGAAGTAATTCCACTCTTTGCCTCTTCTTTGCAACAACTCACAAACCAAAAGTTTAATCAGACTGTGGTGGGATAGTCTATCTGCAACTTTATTGGGCTTGGCCTTGACTTGATGAGAAATTTTGGATAAGCTTATGTGGAGAAAATAGGGTAGATCAAGTGGGTTTCTACCAGTAAAATGATTCACGAGTTTGAAATGGTAAATCATCACCCTATTGTATCTACCTTTGCAACTTATGTAGACCATAATGGATTTTAGTAACTGTTGCCATTTTTCTTCAAGGAAAGACACGAGAATGTATTTCTTCCATATCAAACCCCTGTGTTCTGGTTTCAAATAAGACCTGAATTCAACATTCTTAGTGACAGTAGTTTTAAACAATTTTTCTCCAGTCCTGGGAAGCTATGTCACCTCGGCTATGAGGGCTTCATTTACCTCAAATTCATAACGACCTATGATTGATTTCTTTCCATCAAAATTCAGGGCAAAGGCCTCTACCACTTGCTGACGAGAAATCTGTAATTTTTTACAAAAACTATAACACCTTGCGTCCCTGAAAAATTGACATACCTCTGGGTGCGATTCCAAGTAACTGATGTCGTCAAGCTCTTTCCTTAGGGTTGATCCTCTTTTATTCATCTGTCACAATGCTTCTGTACACTTGTAATCGAAGAAATGAATTTCGGGGGAAAGTTACACAATGTAGAGTTAAGGAGATTTGGCTCGACAGTGACAGAGATGAGAGAACTGAGGCGAGCTTTAGAACGTGGCACTGATTACAAGGGATGCGGTAGAATGGTTTTTGATTTGCAACAATCATGGTTGATAATTGTAATGATGGAGGGTATGTAAGCATACGGTTTGATGATACAACAATCTGAAAAGATTCACTTATATCATACATAGATCAGCTCTCGGTCATGAATGGTTCGTTCTCCTGTCTTTAGGTGGCTAATTGCAATTATAAAACTTCAAACCTGACAGTTGAAACATGTGAAAGGATGTGCTGACTCCTCCCTCGTTCCTACGATTTCGGTGTCTAAAATAACCCTGAATTACTTTGTTTTAGCTACCAAAAGCTAAGTCTTTCGGTGGCTAATGAACAATCGAAATGTTCGCCTAAGCTACCAAAACCTGAGATTTGAACTAGATCAATAGAAAACTAAGAAAAATTTTATTCTAACTTTATTACATGCATAAAGCTCTAAAAAATGAGCATTAAAAAATTAATAATGTATTTTTTTAAAAGACATCCTATCACCTAAAATGGAATAACTTGATTGATTTATTTGAGGAGATAATACTGGCTCCTATTGGGGGTGAGAGCCTCCCTGTGAGGTTTCAAGAACCACATAACCAATGTCTTTCCTATAAAACAAAAATTCAAACCTATCTGCTAGTGCTTCCATTGGGCATGGAGTTATTTCTAAAAAAAAACAAAAAAAAAGAAACGAAAATTTACAACGACAAGGCTTTGAAGCCTTAGATGAAATAGAGTTTCAAAAAACTACCATTGACTAGGCCACCAAACATTTCTTCACCTTCCAGTCTTTGCAGAATGAAGGTGTTGTTATGTTGTACTTGAGTTATCATGAATGGACCGGTCCACAACGAGTTAAACTTGCCATTCTTGCCTTTATCTTGTTTGAGAGCATCCCATTTCAGAACCTAGTCACCAAGTTGAAAGTCATCCACCTTTGCTTTCCTGTCAAAAGTATCCTTGATCCTCTTTTGATGAGCTTCTGATTTATCCACCAACTGTTCTCTAACCTGCTGCAATTCTACAAAGTCAAGCATTCTTCTCACCACATCATTTGATTTAGTTTGTTCTTCCTCAAAGAACTTAGCCACTGGTAGAACTAGCTGAATGGGGAAAATGGCATTAGTGACATAAACTAGTTTGAAGGGAGAAGCTCATATGGATATCTTGTTAGTTACTTTTCCTTCCCATAGAGAAAACTTTAGTTTAGAATCCCAACTCTTTTGATTCTCCTCCAACAACTTTTTGATGATTTTGACTAGAATCTTATTGCACGACTCGGAAAGGCCATTGCCTTGAGGGTAGTAGGAAATAGAGTGTACCAATTGAATGCCCATTGACTTACACATGTCAACCAATGCATCATATTTGAAGGCTGTTGCATTATCTGTCACTAGCCTTTTTTGGCAACTGAATCTGATCAGAATGTTTTCATAGAGAAACTTCATGACGACCTGACGAGTGGCATTTCTAGTGGGGATTGCCTCTATCCACTTGGTAAAATAGTCAATGGCTACCAATATCCATTTATGTTGACCACTAGATCAAGGATTAATCTCTCTTATGAAATATAAACCCCATTGCTGAAAAAGGATCATTCACTACAATAGGTCTCAGAGGTAGATATTTTAGGTGTTGTTTTCCTGTGAATCTTTAGCACTTATCACAAGATTTCACAAAGGCACACACAACTGAAAAAAGAAAAGGACAATAATACCCAACCCTTAAGATTTTATGAGTTGTGGTCTTCTAGTAATGATGGCCTCCACAAATACTTGAGTGAAAATGATGCATGACTTCAGTTGACTCTTCTTTTTCTAAGCATCTCAATAATAAACCAATAGGATCTTTCCAATACTAAATATTATCATTAATGAAAAATTTAATTTCTTTGAGCTTAAGGGCTCGAGCTTGAGTCATTCTAAGTTTAGGAGAAACCTCCAACTTATATAAAAAATGAATAATACCTGAATACCACTCACATGAAGACAAATTCTCGACCACCTGTTGGCTGTCATGTTGTTCTTCCACTTCTACCCCTATCTACAAACTTGCTGAAATTTACCCAATGAAATTTATGTCCAAAAGATCACAGTTCTCTTATGTCAAAAGCTTGGCAAGGCCTCCCCTGGATTGGGTGATGGTGTGATCCACATGACATTAGTAAGAGGCACACATAGGCCAGCATGGTGAGAACCATGTGATGGATTCGTGCCAAGCACAACCACCACCCCAATGCATTTAATCCCTCCTACGATGTCCCAGGTGCCTTTAAGCTTGGTGCACTTCCCGTCTCTGAGTGTCATTTCGATGGGTGATTTCATTAAGACTTTTCATGTGGCTCAGCCTTCATCTCCACCAGATGAGCAAACATGGTCCATTATGGCTTACCTTTTCCTTGCGCTCTCCTGTTGTGATTCAAACCCTTCTTACCTGCACCTTTGTGCTCTCCTACAACTGGTTATTCTCCCGGCCTCTCTGCTCACCTGGGGTTTCTCTCACAGGCCAACCATTTCTCCTGTGCGATTAGCATGCCTAGGAAAAGAGGCAGGCCAAGAAGGGGCTCATCCTAGACTCCATCCCATCTACGAGCACCTGTACCTAGCCCTAGTTCTCATTTCAGCTTTGGACGCCTATCCCCCTCACATTCTTCACTGTCTCGCATTCCTGACACTCATCGCACTCTTCGTAGCCTAACTTGGAACCACTCGCCACCTCTTCCCGACTTGAAGGTTTGGTTCTCACGCATAGTTTGGCCGGCTTACCCTTAGAGCCCTTCCTAGATAGAGCCTCCACTTCTCAGGCACCTCCTGAAGCACCTCCACTTCCCCTGGCCAGCGTACCTTTGCTGGATTCTGAAACTTTTCACTTCCACCCACCCTTGGAGGTGCCACCATTTCCACATTCTATCTCTGACTCTATCCCAGATGAGTAGATGCAGGACAACATGGACATTCTATATGGGCTGGTCTTCGACCTCCGACAGGGAGTGGATAATCTACAATTCCAGCTGCAGGAACTGGATGGGAAAGCCTTTGCACTCCTCTACATCCTCTCCACCTTCTAGATAGCAACAGCACAAGCCGAGCACGTCCCAACAGAAACGTCTAGTCGGGGCGAACAGGAGCTTCCAGCGGAGGGTGGCAACCTAGGGCAGACCATGCAGGTGGATGGGGAGGCGACAACAACAGTGGATAATACGAATGCTGACACGCATATAGAATGGCGAGAAACACCTGTCGAATAAGAGCTCTGGAACGAGGCCACCCATGCCACGTGGCTGGAATATAAGCTAAATGTATGACCCCTATGGGGACTCTAGTTTAGTCTTATTCTATTACTCTTAGTTATGTTTACAATTTTACTAGTTTGATAGACATGTAGACCTTAACACCAGCTAGATGAACTGGTTTCCCCTTGGGGCAGTTTAGTTACTACAGCCTAGCCATTCTGATCATTCTTCAACTCTAGTTTTGTTTTTAGAGGCTCTTTATACTTTAATGAAATACTCTTACTTACAAAAAAAAAAAAATATTGGCAAGGCCTTGGCCTTTTACCAACTTAGTGGGCTTCACTTCTATGTCAAACTCAATCATCTTTGTGATCCGTTTAGCTCTCTTTCCATCAATACCAGGTTGAGTCAAGACATCCTTCACAGAGGATGAAGGAACATAGGCAACAACCTTTGCATGGAGGATATAAATTCTGAAATCTTTTAATGACTTAATGAGAGGATAAGCTTGTTTTTCTATAGGATCATACCTTAGTTCAACATCCCTGAGTTATTTGCTGAAGAAAGCCACCGGGTGATCAAGACCTTCATCATATTTTTGTAACAAGACTATTTCCACTGTGTCATAGGAAGCAAAAGAGAAAATATAGAAGTTCTTGGTGTAATCCAGACTGATTAGAGTGGGAGATTCCATGATAGCTTGTTTGATATCCTGAAATGAACTTCTTGCATTGTCTGTCCATTTTATCTCAGATCCCTTTTTTAGCATAGAGGTTATGTCTTTCACTAACTCAGGGAAACTAGGAATAAATCTTCTGAAAAAATTTATCTTACTGAGAAGAGATTGGATATCCTTCTTTGACCTTGGTATGGATAACTTTTGAATTGCTTCCACTCGAGCTAGATCAATTTTCACTCCTTATGCTGAAACAATGTGGCCTAGGAGCTTACCCTTTTTGAGAGAAAATTGAGACATTTTGGGGTTCAGCGAAATCCTGATCTGTCTGTATTTCAAAAATACTCTTTTTAGATGCTTTAGATGCTCTTCATGGCTATTAGAATAGACTATTATGTCATCAATATAGATGAGGACAAACTTGTCCTTCTCTCCCACAAAATCTATGTCCATGGCCCTCTGAAAAGTGGCCCTGACATTCATTAGCCTGAATGGCATCTTGGCGTACATGAAGGTACCCCAAGGAGTAGTAAAGGCAGGTTTTTATTGTTCATCAGGATGTACATAAACCTAGTTATAGCCTGAGAAGCCATCTAGGAAAGACATGATAGTGGCCCCTGAAATTCTTTGCAGCAAGTGTTCCATCTTGGGTAGGGGATATTTATCTTTCTTTCAGAATTTATTTAAGTTTCTAAAATCAATGTATAACCTGATCTCACCATTTTTCTTTCTCACTATTACTAGGTTTGCAATCCATTTAGAGTATCTTAATGGGATTATGATTTTGGCATCAAGGAGCTTTTTGATTTCTTTTTCAATTATAGGCAATAGGAGAGGACTGATAGGTATCAGTTTCTATTTGAAGTGGATGGTGTCTTTCTCAAGGGGAATCTTATGTTGAATGACATTAGGATTATAGGTTTTCAGATCACTGTATTTCCAGGAAACAACATTAGAAAATTCCTTCATAATCCTGCAATATTCTAACCTCTGATCAACAGTTACTTTAGTGGACAGATTTATGAATTTAGGATGATTTTGGCTTCCTATATTGTGCTCATGGATAGTAAGATCCTTCTCCTTCTTATCAGGTTTGTAGGGGACATTGTTTTGGTCAAAAATATTTTCAAGAGGCACCAAACCGTGAGGTATATAATGTTTTGCAACTGAACAATATCATGTTGACCCATTTTTCTTTTTAGCTTGGGATTTTTGGATTCCTCTACATTTTGATTTTCCTGGTCAATATGCATATTAGAAAATTCATCTACAACCAGAATAAATCTACTAAGCTCATCATCATCTTCAAAATCCTTCCAATATTTGACATTGTCGGACATGGATGGTCTATATTTGACTTGGATTTCGTAATTCAGTCTAGAAGGCATGGGAGGAACGAACATACTAGCTGAGATAGGAAGGGAATCAACTAGGTGATTCATAGCTCTCGGTATATAAGAAATATCAAAAATGGAAAAAGAGTCCATGATTTTCCATACCTCATCCCTGTAAGCTTTCAACCTGGCATGTTTTGCTTGGAAAGTACTATTCACTTTCTGTATGATGAGATCCGCATCTCCAAACACTTTTAGTCCTTTGATTCCCATATCCTTGGTAGATTTTAATCCCAACAAAAAATCCTCATACTCTTCTACTAGTTGAGATAGGAAGGGAATCAACTAGGTGATTCATAGCTCTCGGTATATAAGAAATATCAAAAATGGAAAAAGAGTCCATGCTTTTCCATACCTCATCCCTGTAAGCTTTCAACCTGACATGTTTTGCTTGGAAAGTACTATTCACTTTCTGTATGATGAGATCCGCATCTCCAAACACTTTTAGTCCTTTGATTCCCATATCCTTGGTAGATTTTAATCCCAACAACAAATCCTCATACTCTTCTATATTGTTAGTAGTTTTGAAATCAAGTTTAAAAGACAAATGAATAGCCTCTTTTGAAGGAGAAATCAAGACTACACCTGCACCTGCTGAGTCTTTGGTACTGGCACCATCAAAGAGCATGCTCTAGATGGGAGTACTATCTCCATTAGTCTGCTAATAAGTAGGATTTGTGAGATGCAAAGGAGGTGGCTGAGAATCATCTATTTGCAGAATGCATGCCCAAAGTCTGTGTCCAATGCATAGATGGGATGATTTACAGAACTTTTCTCATCACTGATGGTGTAGGCAAGTTGATTTTCTCTATAAATTCTCTTTACCTCTCCTCCAAACACTAGGATTGTAGCATACAAAAGATCCATATGTAGGGTATCACCTAGCATTTTTGTCCATGAATGTGACAAGAGGAGACCGAACATGGGTGGAATATCAACCACTACAACATCCATTTATGACAAGGTATTTGATGAGGCCAAGGCATATGACTTTCCTAGAGTCAAAAGAGAAGAGATCATGGTATGGATTTTTGATGTCAAGACCAATCTCATCCATCACTGCTTTAGGCATAAGATTCTGTGATGCTCCGGAGTCAAGCAAGAAGTTGTGAAGGATCTTGTCATGGACATTCAGGGATATGTACAAGGGTGGACAAGAATCATCTCGGTCCTCAACCATAGGTCTTATGGTCACTATGGGCTTGTCATCCTGAAGGTTTACATAATCAGTAGCTATATGAGTCTTTGGTTGAAGGGACTTCAGGATAGCGGACTTGAATATATCATTCTTCATAAGTTCAATCAATGGCATAGGTATTTTTACCTTCTGAATTTCTGATTCAAAATTAAATGAATATAATATTTTTTCGGAAGGTTTTACCTCATTAGAGGGAGCTCTAAGGGACACATGTTCCTTGGCTTGGGGCTATAAAAGCTTATGCAATTTTTTGGCAGAAGTGGAGATCTTCTTAGCAGGAACAGAAGGCTGCTTGGCAACAACTTCTTTCTTTTTTCCAAGGGTAGAAAGCAATGACTTTGAAACAACAGTCTTAGATCTTAAATTGTAACATGGATGATCATCTGTTTAATAAAAATATTCTTCAATGCTTGTCTCCTTAATATTCTCATGCATGAGGGCTTCCTCATAATCTGTTTGTGTTAAGAAAGAGGAGTTAGAATCATCCTTGAAACAATTGATGTCGTATTCTTCTTCAATTTCACCGTGAGATAGGTCTTTCTCTTCTTCTAGGACAAAATTTTGGAAGGGGGCCCTGATCCTTTGGTCTTCAGCTACATTCTTATCTCTTTGAAGGATCTAGACCTACTGGTTGTTCCTTCTGTAGGGGAAATCATTTGGATTCCTAGGAGCATAGACATTAGGCTCTTTACTTCTTGTTGGTTGCTAACTTTGAATTTTTAGTTTTGACATTTCTGAGGTCAGGCTGTCCAACATCTTGGCCATATTTTCCATTTTGGTATTTGAAGAAGTAGGAGGATCAACAGATGACTTATTTCTCTCAAATTTTCCTTTAAGTTTCTGAGATGCCATAATGTTAGATTCAACCTCAAGAGCAACATCTTTCATTAAAGTGAGTGTGGCTAACCTTCTTTCTCTAAGGATTAAGAAAAATTATGGATCAAAGGGAGAAGAGTAAGTAATATTTGTTGATGCATCAGTTGGATTGATCTCTACTGGGATCTTGCCAAACATATTATTGAATCTTTTGGTGAAGTCTGAGACAGACTCCCCCTTTTCTCTTCTTAGATTTCCAAATTTAGTAATATAATACAAGAGGTCACTTCTTTCTCGCCAATGTTTCAAAAACACTTCATCTAACTGCTCAATGCCTACCACTGAATTTGTTGGCATTCCTTGCACCACTTCCTGGCTTGACCATCCAAGCTCTGCACAAAAAATTCTGTTCCAAACATTTTCCTCTAAAATGTTAATATTTTCAGCATAAGCATAGAAAGCTTCTATATGTTCTTCAGCAGTATAATCCCTAGATCCAGTAAACTTTGGCATATAATTTTGATAATCTCCTATTGGCATGGTTGATAAGGGATTGGGAAACACAAGAGGGGCATACCTATTGGATAATATTTGTTCCATTTTTGTCAAAGGGGCAGCCATGACAATCTTGGGGGTCGATTCAGAGAAGACATTTTTGTAGGTGATGGCTGAGATGGGATAGGTGGGACTATGGACAATGGTGGTTTTACTTCATTGAGGAATGAAGAGGAAGCACTTGTAGGATGACTACCCTAGGATGTGTTTCCTGAATAAGGTGGAAAGTAAGAAGCTCTGTAAAACTGACTGAGCAACAAGGCCAAGTTTTCTTCACCCTTAGAGTAAAGATCTTGTAGAATATATTCAAGAATGACCCCATTGGTATGAGTATGGAAAAATATTTCTACAGGCTCAGTTTGTGAAGAATTCAAGGAAGAGGAAGAGTCCTCTTCTTAGATAGATTATACAACTTCTTATCCTAAGTTGGATACCGTAACATGCTCAGAAATAGAATCTATAACATCAGATGAAATTGAAGGCTCATCACCCTTCAAGCTTTCTGACACAATTTCAATTTTCTGAGAACTAGAAGTTTCAGCAGAAGGGGATTCGACAAGAGGTTCTCTAGATACAAAAGAAGAAGTGTTATTTGAAATACCTAGTTTAGATGCTCTTCCAGATCCAGAAGTTTTTCTTTGCAATGCTTTTCCACTTCTGATGATCTTCTCAGGATCTAGAACTAGTGTTGCCAATGGTCTTTCTTGGTTTGCTCTGGTATTATCCCTTCTCGGAGCCACTTCGTTCCAATGGAGTTGCTAGATAGATGATTGCAACCGAAAATGTGTCCAAACTTTGTCTATCAACAAAGTTGGATCTTTTCATCTCCCAAGGAATATGAGCTTCAATCTCCTCTCCTTGACAACGATGCCAATTTGTTATCACTTCAGGAAACTCTCCTAGGATGTATCTCAGAGATGCCTGGTAACTTAACCTTTTTGTAACTATTTTATCAATATTGGGTGTGGGTTTGGATCAAGATGAATATATTAAATCACTAGATTTTATCTTCAAGAGAGTCTATCTATATTCATGCAATACAAGGCCTTCAAGAGCTATTATCAGATAGGTTTGTAGATCAAACGGAGAAAAAAACTAATCAATTAACCAAAACATACATAGGAAATATATATGATGGGTCAACAAACTAGCAAAGAATGCTTATGATTCTTTCTTAACAATCAAAGGTAATATGACAATTACCATGGGACCATTAAACATAGACAAAGGAATAATTTCAACTCATAGGCATAGAAAAAGATAAAAGAGAGTCTGACAATTACGGTGAAAGAAGCTTGCAGGCTTAATATATTAAGGAAAGTGTCGTTTCACAATAACAGTGGATTATAGAACTCAAAATTGAAGCCTTTGTTCATCAAATGTTTTGGGCTTTACAACCCTTTACAAACAGTTTCAATATCCTAGAATACTGGATCGAATTTTTCCTAAAATAGAAAATCAATAATTGGCCAAAGAAAATAGTCAAAGATCCTATAAACTAGGTCAATTCATATCCTCAAATGATCTTTATGTTCTTGAGATTCTTTGGTAGGTGTAGTGAGACTTCTGAGGCTACTGGATTTCATGTGATATGGGAGGAGTTGAAAATGACACTTGTTGACAGTCAAACAATTTTATATCCTTGAAAATAGCTAACAATTTTTTGACCTTTCTATCTTGTAGAGCATCTCCAAAACCAAAAAAAACTCTTGATAAGGATGTCATTAATTATTTTCCATCGATTGGAACCCTTTCTGAGGATTTTGGACAAGGAAAACTTGGATCTGTGCAAAAATATTAACTTTCTACATTATCAATGCTTTCAGTAGCTAGAGTAGATAGAATTCAAACAAATTAGCTATCGAAATCTCTGCTTTTGGTGGCTAATGAACAATCGATATGTTCTCCTAAGCCACCGAAACCTGATATTAGTGAAATTATAAAAATTTCAAAAATACCTTTTGTCTTAGCTCAAAAACACCTTAGGGATGATCTTTTAAGGCTTCTGCATCTTGCTCAAAAACTGTAGGATTACTAGCTACCTCTGGTTCATTGCACTGAACTGCTACCTTTGCTAGGGTTTCAAGAGTAGCATGTGTTTGAGATTGGTGTTTTGAAGACATAGGTTTTTTCCTCAAATCCTTGACCTTTTTCTTCAAGCCCTTAGCTACTCTCCATAAGTTGTTGTAGTCTTTTACAATCTTGTCCTTCTTTTTCTTTTCCTTTATTCTTTCATGAGCTAATCTTTCCAAGGATGAGTTGCTTTCTGAAATTTTTTTCGATAGGGTTTCATATCTGGTTTTAATTACCCTTTATAGAACTTCTTGTTCAACTAACTTCTTATTAATCTTCTTGATTTCCTTTTATTTACTCTACTTCACTCTTTTGCTAGATGAGGCATTTTCAATTTGTGGTTCTTGTTCTTCTTGAGGTGTAGGTGATGGAAGGTCTTTGTAACTTGTTGTGTATATATACCTACAAAAACATAATTTTCACACCCTATGGTAACTAAATCCTCATGCCCTATTTCATTCTGGTGCTCTTCATCCTCCAAGTCCGTGTAAGGAAGATTAAGAATGCTTTTGTTCACTGGGGATTCTTTGGCCTTTTCTTTTTCACTATTAAAGTTCAATTTCTTCTTAGTTTTATTAATCTTAGAGGAAGGAGAGGGTTGATTAACTAGAGATGGAGAGATAGCTCTCCTCCTCCTCTTTCCACTTCTGGGAGTAGAAGACTTCTTGGAATGAGGACAATTTTTACCCTCTGGTTGTATCCCAGTCTAAAAATCATTCCAGAACAAGAAGTAATTCCACTCCTTGCCTCTTCTTTGCAACAACTCACAAACAAAAAAGTTTAATCAGATTGTGGTGGGATATTCTACTTACAACTTTATTGGGCTTGGCCTTGACTTGATGAGCCATTTTGGATAAGTTTTTTGTGGAGAAATTAGGGCAGATCGAATGGGTTTCTACCAGTAAAATGATTCATGAGTTTGAAATGGTAAATCATCACCCTATTGTATTTGCCTTCACATGTTATGTAGACCATAATGGCTTTTAGTAAATGCTTCCATTTCTCTCCAAGGAAAGGCATGGGAATGTATTTCTTGCATATCAAACCCCTGTGTTCTGGTTTCAAATAAGAGTTGAATTCAACATTCTTAGTGAAAGTAGTTTTAAACCATTTTTCTCCAGTCCTGGGAAGCTCTGTCACCTCGGCTATGAGGGCTTCATTTACCTTGAATTCATCTCGACCTATGATTTCTTTGTTTCTATCAAAATTTAGGGCAAAGGCCTCTACCACTTGCTGATGAGAACTCTGTAATTTTTTACAAAAACTATAACACCCTGCGTCCTTGAAAAATTGACATACCTCTGGGTGCGATTCCAAGTAACTCATGTCGTCAAGCTCTTGCCTCAGGGTTGATCCTTCTTTCTTCATCTGTCACAATGCTTTTGTACACCTGTAATTGAAGAAACAAATTTCAGGGGAAAGTTACAGAGCGTAGAGTTAGGGAGATTCGACTCGACTGTGACAGAGATGAGAAAACTAAGGCGAGCTTTAGAATGTGGCACTAATTACAAGGGATGTGGTAGAACGATTTGTGATTTGAAACATTCATGATCGATAACTGTAATGATGGAGGGTATGTAAGCATATCGTTTTATGATACATCAATCCAAAAATATTTGCTTATATCATACAAAGATCAGTTCTCGGTCTTGAACAACTTGTTCTCCTATCTTTTCGGCAGCTAATTGCAATTATAAAACTTCAAACCCGATAGTTGAAACGTGTGAAAGGACATGCTGACTCCTCCCCCGCTCCCGATTTCGGTGGCTAAAATAGCCATGAATTCCTTTGTTTTGGCTACCAAAAGCTATTCTTTCGGTGGATAATGAACAATCGAAATGTTCACCTAAGCCTTCGAAACCTGAGATTTGAACTAGATCAACAAAAAACTAAGCAAAAGTTTATTCTAACTTTATTACATGCATAAAGCTCTCAAAAATGAGCTTTAAAAAATTAATAATGTATTTTTTTAAAATACATCCTATCACCTAAAATGAAATAACTTGATTGATTTATTTGAGGAGATAACACCCAGTTTAGTAGAGAATGAACTATATTCGAAACCAAGAGAAGCTCATAGAAAAAAAGTTTTATAGCATAGTTGAAATTTGACTCATCATCGCCACCCTCCATTTTTCAGGGGGTTCGGGGGCAACGTCCCGATCCAAATTCCAGTTGTCCATCTCCCATTGATCGGTCTGAATAAGTTCCATACTTTTCACCATACAATTGGTTTTCAGAGTCGGATAATTTCTCAAGATTCGTGCCCAAAGATATGTAGATTGACTACTGCTTCTGAATTTTTTAAAACTGGTCAAGGTTGAGAGAAGCATTAAGTGCATTGACCAACACAATTTTTGGCATGTTATTTTCATTGACCAAAACTTTTTTTGGCATGTTATCATCATTGAACGACATAGGAATATGGGGCATAATCTACATTTCCAACACAACTTTCTAGGTGAGTTTCTGTAAGGGATCGCAAAACTTCCCTTTTCCATTTTTAAGTTTTTTCTTCCATCTTTTTAAGTGTTCTTTAGGTTTGGATTATTTTGTTGTAACTTAGGTATTTTCTTTAATAAATTCATAAGGATTGAGAAGAAAACCCCCTAAGGTTTTGAGTACCTTTCTTCGCCAAATTTCTTTTAGATTGTACTTTCATATAGAAAGCAAACAACCTTGACAAGGCATTTTACCTAGAGTTAGATTCGTGTGAGAAGTCATTGCCTTTATTTTTTGTTCTCTTTGACAACTATAGGTTAATTCTGTTTGTTGTTTTATATTTCCATTTATTTTATAATTTAAAAGTCTCTTGTTGAAAGAAAGGAGTTCCCTAGAACCCCGAGTATTTTACTTACCAATTAAGACCTAGGATTTTCTAAATGGTTTTCTTGTGATCCAAAGTGTAAAGGAGATTGTTTTTTATTTTGAAATCTAAATATTCACAAGTACATTTCATATTTGAAGGGTAACTTAGATAAATAAAAAATCATTTTATTTAGTACTTATCTTGGTTGCTTACTTTCTCAATATATGTTTAAATTTCAACTAATTGTAATTTACTTTCGTTTGCAAGAATTTTCATTTCAATTTAGTCACACCACACGTTCACACATCCCACACCTTAAATTGTATGCTTGGTTCATTCCACCAAGCTAAGCCTAATAATAAACCATCTAATCTAACACATACAATCCCACTAGGCCCATCAAAATAATGTTGTAGTTAGGTTAGGACTCTGGGGATAGGCATCCAAATAATTTCCCTTTGTCATTTCACATTGAAACATAGAGGTTGACTATTAGAGAAATTTCAAAATCATTTCTTATGGACATGGTTCCATCCCATTTGGTAACAAGCGTGCTATTTTAAAGTGGATAATTCCAAGGTTGGGACCGAATGTATGATCGAGACTCATTTCTCTTTCATTACTGAAGTTCCTTTTGTAATATTGGAGCCAATGCCAAACAACCTATTGTGACTTTTATGGAAGGGTTAAATCTCCATGATTTGACCAAGTTAATCAATGATGTTATCTTCCATGATACCAATTGGCCCAATATTCCAAATAAAAATCCCTTTGACATGCCAATGTTTGAGGGTAAGCCTAGAGGGTATCCCTCCAACCATATTGTGCCCTTTCACCTTTGATTTTCTTCAAACTCCATAATAGAGGATTCAATTAGATTGATACTTTTTGAATGCACTTTGATGGGAATTGCCACCAGATTGTACATAGAACAACCTAGCAATACCCATACAACCTTTGAGTTTATATAAAATTATTTCTTTACCTTCTTCCAACTTCCATTCCACCATCGCAAAGGGATATAAATATTGACCAATTTACATTAGAACACAACCACTAACATCTTAGAACACATCCATGAGTGATTTATAAGATGTGCCTTATGAAAATCCAATATCAATGATCAATTTATTATAGAGTAGTTCCTAGAATCCCTTCATCACCCTCATCACCAAGGATGTGTCCATGACTATGCCTAGAAATGAGGATGAAGCCATCCAAAAGGAACAATTGTACACTATTATTTATTCCCGATTGGGGTATCTCTATATTATCCTTCCTAATGACCGTTGCTCTCAGTCATGTGACAAGGATGTATCCATGACTATATCTCGGGGACTATGAGTTAGGGATTTTATGTCTCGGGGGCTATGAGTTAGGGATTTTATGTCTCGGAGGCTATGAGTTAGGGATTATATAATATATATATATATATATATATATATATATATATATATATATATATATATAATTTATAAATTATATATGTTATACAATATATAAATTATATTATATATAAATAATATAAAAACAAAAAATAAAAATAAAAACCAAAGCAAAACAACATAACAAGAAAAACAAACCAAAATCAAATTACTACATTATCACTACATGACTATCGCGCTCATATTTTTGAACTCGCGCGAATAGATACACACACACACACACACACACACTGTGGATGGTAGAAGGGGAGAAGGAGGGCACACGGGAGGAGGGCGTAGTAGAGGAGGGCACAAGGTTTTGAGGGCGCACTAGAGGAGGGCACATGGCCGGAGGAGGGAACACGATTTTGAGGGTGCACCAGAGGAGGGCACACACAGAGGAGAGTGCACGGGACGAGGGCACAGAGGATAAATATGGTAATTTGACTTCTTTATCCAAAAAATAGTGTCAAGTCTTTTGTCATATTGGCATTCTCCAAATGCGTCCCCAAATTAGAAAATCGATCATCAAAGGACTCCTTTTTAAATTCTTAAATCATGAAGAGATTGGGGTTTTCATCAAATTTTGGTTCTCAGAAGGGTTAGTATCAGTTCCATTTCATTGGGTATTGGACCAATGTTGATAGGTTCCTTGATTCCCTCTGTGTATCCAGAAGGGGATTCCATTTGTTAACGGTCCAATTTTCTTCCCCGAAACCTCTAACAAATTCATTTCCTTTAGTAAGATCCGTTCATAACCATTCACTTCTTTTAGTGAGATCCTGTCATAAAAAATGTGTTTCCTTTAGTAAGAATTGGTCATAACCATTCACTTATTTTAGTGAGATCTTGTCATAACAAATCTTCTTCCTTTAGTAAGATCTGGTCATAACCATTCGTTGTTTTTAGTAAGATCCTGTCACAACAAATTTCGTTGCATAAGTAAGGACTCTATCATAGCGTATTTAGCTGCCTTTAAGAAATATTTGGACATGGAAATTGATTCTCTTCCATTGAGTGATGATCCTATCACAATATTTTTATTTCGCTTCCCATTATGGAAGCTCCCACCAACCCCCTTGGGAACCCCACCCTTAATAAAATCGTTGATGTCGTCCTTAATTTTAAACCTTTTCGGGATTCTAATGTCAAATCCAAGGCCAAAGTAGGGATATTGAGAGGGATAACCTCATCACCTCAGCTTAGTTTCTTGTATAACCTAGGCTCAATTTAAAAATGCATCCATACAAGATATTTCCCACCTTGAACTCATATTGGCATTATCCATAGATTATGCATTTGTATGAGCACGGAGTTATCTTTGTTAAATTATTTCAAATCAAAACTGTTGTAGAATTTGACATATCCTTTAGAATTTGAACATATCCTTTAGATATTAAGGATGAGTGATTTCTAAAATGTGAAGACTAAAATGTAAATTGCTAAAACATTGTCACAAGATATGGGTCCAAGTACTCAAGTTGACAAGGAAGCTATGAGAAATATTCCTTATTGGAGTGTGGTAGGAATCCTTATGTATGAAATAGTATGCATGAAACTTCATATTCCTTATCAAGTGCTAAAGGAGAACATGTAGTAGCAAATCATGCAAGCAAGGAATTGATGTGGCTAAGAAAATTTAAAAAATATGTTAGGTTAGAGCAACCGAATCCTACAATTTTAAGATTTGGTCACCAAAGTTTCATTGAAATGGCTAAGAATACTAGGTTTCATGCAAGAATAAAGAGCATTTAAGTGTAGTGCCATTATGTTTGTGAGAAATTGGACAAGCATAAATTTTAGCTTGAGTTTTGTGAAACAAGATAGTTGATCACTATCGTACTGACAAAGGTACATATTGAGATGGATTGAGAAGCATTGTAGAGTATGCGGATAGACATGCATATCTTTACTAATCCTTGATTGTGGAACCCATGAAACTTGTCGAAGCTATGACTAAACTTGAATGAACCAACAGATGTTGCTAACGACTAAATTTTGGAAGCTTCAAATTGATATCCGGTGCAACCTTTGCAAGGTAACCATCCATCAAATTCACAACCATTGTAATTTGTGTGAGCGATAGAGAGGCATGGAGACCAAAGTACAATGT
Organism: Picea engelmannii; assembly: GCA_009831015.1. Taxonomy (NCBI): domain Eukaryota; kingdom Viridiplantae; phylum Streptophyta; class Pinopsida; order Pinales; family Pinaceae; genus Picea; species Picea engelmannii. The sequence continues at coordinate 411,748 of ML785851.1, forward strand.
TCATCTCTCAAACCCTAAAGGAAACACAAGGATAAACCCTAAATCAAGCCCTCCTTGAAATTGCACACTCCTCTCTCTCTCATAAGGTTCAAACCCTAAAGGACCTCCTTCTAACTTTTGCACACTTCTCTTCAAAACCCTAGAGACAAGGAGACAAGACTCTCTTCACGATTGCACTAAAAGATTCCTTTCTGGCACAATTGGCATAGTTGAGAGAGTGAGCCCTAGAACATGAGAACCCTACCACGTCATGTCCATTTTTGATAGCTTAGGGTTTGTTGCACGCAGGGTGATAGGGTTGGTCGTGAGTGCTAGGGTAGCCTACGATTTCAACATATGGAAACAATAAATGGAATAGAACTAGATAGATATTGAAATAGATTATCTCTAATAGATAGATATTGAAACAGTCAATGTCACTTACACTTAGAGCAATTGTCGTAGGAGAGAACCTCAAATCTAGAAGAAGGCATGGAATTCTTATCAAACTAGACATGTCAAAGGCATCTGAAATAGAAGATATGCACACTACTCTCTATTTTGTGCACTTCTTCTCTTACCTAGCCATAGCATAGAGAAGAGGCACAAGTGTACCATGTGCTAGAGTGAGCCTTAGGCTCCTCTTTATATATTGATCAAGAGGTGCCCTTTTGAGCCTACATTAAAATATAACTTAATTTTTCCTAGGGAGGACCTATACAATTATATTAATTATTTAAGACATATTTTATTATTTATACATATCTGGAAGACTCTAAATAGAAGGGGTTGGGAAGACAACTTTATAATATCATCTGATCATTGGGTATTTGGAAGAAACAAAACATCCAAAGCTCCGAAAGACAACTGAAAGGTTCTTCATATGCTTTTCCTGATCATTTGTGCCACTCCCACAAAATACCAAGCCCACCTATCATCGAGTATTTTTGGGCTCCACCCAGAGAATTAGTTGTGCACATCTCTCATTGGATACCAATCATTAAATCTGTATTGTCTTGACATATCTATTGCACAAATACATGTCACTACTTAAGTAGTAGGGAACCCTCCCTTTCTCTATTTCATGAATAAATAGACATAAACAGAGAGAACTTGATCCATTGTGACACCTTTGGGGGGATCTTGTTCTATTCCTTAGCTCTCTGCTAGCTAGGCTACCTTGCCATATCCAACCTGCTAGTTTGTGCGTTAACATGTTGGCGTTAACCTCCCCCCCTCCTGTTGTTCTTGCCATCAGTTCATTGATTGATCAAATCATCAACATTAAAGAAGACACCATGTAGAGTTTTCCTTTTGTCAAAAAATTGTAAAAGATTATGTTATTGAATGATTTTTAATTGTTAGGGAACACGATTTTCTTCTTTGCATCTAAGAAAATCATTTTGTTTCCCTCTCTTTGATAGGACACACAAATATCACTTTTTTGTTGAGTTAAAATGGAAATCACAAATGGAAAGCACTTTATCAATTAATGAGGAAGATGAAAAGTCAGAAAAGGAAAAAGAGTCTCAGAAAAGGGTGAGTGGAGTCAATATAATTAGTCTTTCTAACAGTGACATAGTTAATAGTGAGTTAGTTATAGTTACCATGAGAAGTATCCTTACATTTCCCTTATCTTTTCAATGTTTATCTTTAGCTATACTATAATATGAAGATCGTTGGCCTAACGTTTCCTTCTCCCTTGATGGAGTGTAGGTAGAACCAAATATGTATCTATCATACCTATCATCCAGCTTGAGTGATGAAATTTCGAGAGGGACAAGAGAAAACATATGCAACACAAGTAACAAGGCGAAATAAACTAGAGGTAAAAAGGTCAGAAGAAATTTTGGTAGGTGCATGAAATTCTTTCTTGCTAAAGGAGGATCATGCTCTTATGATGATGAGAGAACATGTGACATTGAGGTTCCCTTTAGGTACAAACACCTACTGAAATAACGGGTACCCAAGAACTGCTAGAGTTGGACATAGACTTCTATGTTAATGAGAGGATGTATCGCATTGCTCCGTCATCCATCCATGACCTTGGTTTAGTCTCCATGGACGACATAAAGGTAAAGTATGGCGGATTGGTTGAATTGTTTGAGTATATTGGACCATGTTACACTTATGGAGTATGGTTGAGGCCGGTCCAATATATTCCTAGTATGCGTAGATACACACTTGCCTCAAATTATATACAGCTAAAAGACAATAATAAAAATAAAGTAGCGATTATGTATATTGATGGAAGGCCAAAGGCATCGGGGAATATTGTAGGTCTTATAAATAGTACAAGTCCTGGGATGACAAGAAAGGAACCCAATTGCATTTTTGAGGAGTGTGAAGGTAATAGGATATTTGTATGTGCGGTGAAAATAATAACGACAGGTGAAGAGTTGTTGGTTGATTACAATTTGAATCAAGTTGACCCAGGAACGTCTTCTTTTGCTACGATACAAAACCCATTATACCCAAACTTAAAAAGGGATTACTTAATTTGTGAATGTTTCATTTGTGAAGAAATTTTATTTTATTTCTGAATGTTCCATGTTTAATTTCCAAATATTTTCTAATTTGTATGTGAATGTTTCATCTGATAATATTTTCCAATATTCCATTATTTCATATATTGTTTTTCCAATATTTCTTGCACGTACTAACATTCTTCTTGAAATTCTGCTAGAGTGGTGATCGGGGCAAAGGCCTTGAGTGTGGAAAAGGCATTGATCGGGGAAAAGGCCCCGTTGATAGCACCGCATCAATCAAAAATGATGAATATATAAGCAATGAACAGATATTTGATTCTAGAGACCCCTTGCAGACAATAGAATTGTCCCTAAGAAAGGACAATAGGGGATTTTGGGATTTGGTTGTTGTTGGACCAAAAACATATGAGCATTTCCTAAGGATAGCTGAACTATGCATTGAGATAGAAAATTATGGGGTAAGGCATGTCATCTAACAATATCAATTTTTGGTTTTAAATTTTTGGTTCATCATGGCGTGAGGTGTTGAGTACTGATGATGCAAAACTTTAAGAAGGCCCAATAACTATGGGGGATCAGTTAAATTATGATGATGACTTAATTTATGATTTCATGGAGACCAAGAAAAAGAAGAAGAAGAAAAAAAAATGATTAGAAATTTTATTATGAATATAAATCCAATATATTTCTGGTCTAATGTAACGTATTTTGTTTTCCTACATGTCATGAATGCTATTTTCTTTCATGTTTTTTCTTTTATCACATGGCGATGAATCTTTTTTACTTACATTTAATGTTACTGTCATTTCTAATTATAGTTGTAAAATCTAGCTAGATTGGGTATGGGGAAATGAGAGTGATGTGAGAGGGGGGGAGAGGCCAAAAGGGCTTCCACCTTCATGTGGTTGGTCCTATTCATTAGAGAATAATTTATTCTTGAAAGGAAGAGAAGCTCATTCATGTATTCGTCTTTAGTCATTAATTTGTAGAGGTTGTTACATCTTTAATTACTATCCTGAAATATAATTAAGTCATGTGATGAATCGCAGGATGGAGAGGAGCAATATTGGAGGCACCCCATCACTCAAATGTATGGATCTTGTTAAGGACTGGTTTAAGTTGATTTTTGGTTGATTTATGACTATCGTGATATTTCATAATGAATGTGGAGATCAATGATTTTTTTTAGGAAATTTGAATTTAAAAATACAAAGTTATGCTAACTCCATGAGTGTTAAGGATGCATGGTGGTGGGCACAATACACAAGGTATGTCTCTCTATTCAACACTATTTCTAGCCTAAATCAATGTAGTACACCTAAACCTAACCTACATCCTAGGCCTAGCAATCCTAGACTCTTAGTAGCCTAACACAAGACATCTAGACCTAATCTCTATAGCTCCCTAAAGCTACTAAAGCTACTAACTTGGAACTCAATTTAGGACTGACATAACTATTGAAAAGACAGTCCCACCATTTTAATGCTAGATATAGATTCACTCTGACACAATCCCCCATTCTTGGAAGTTTATGGGGTGATTAATATATCATTTGAGTTATTGCAATGTCTACGACAACATACCATTGCAACTGTGTTTGGTTGTCTCCAAAATTACTCTGTATTTTTCATCTAGGGAATTAACTGACTAAATCCAATAACTTGGATGATGTTCCTTCTAACTAGATTTAGATACTAAGTTCAAAATAAGTATACCTTCCAATTGTTGTTTTCACCATGTTTTTGTGGGTTTGTTCTAGGAGATGCTACTATGATCCCACAATGGGTCACTACTCAATTGTAATTTTGAGTCCCATTGACCTACCTTTGAGGTCATTAGTAAACATTGATAAAATTATCATATCTTGGTATTCTTACATTTCCCTATTATTGGGTACTTTCATTCATAAAAAGAAAAACTCAGAAGACAGGTATCCTAATATAAAAAAGGATCAAGAAAATTATTTCCTGTAAATCCATAATCATTCATTTGTAAAGAAAATATCCATTGCACCTTGAGAATCTCCCCAAAGGAAAGAAACATGCCATACATTTAGTAAAATGGGGATCAAATTTTTTGGTAGTTATTTATAATATTCATTTAAAGGGAGGCATTACTTAGGTCTAGTCAATAATAAGTTTCTTATATGTCATCATTTTGAGAAGATCAAGAATTGCTACTTAGGTGGTGTTGACATTAATAATACACATGCTTGGTTTGAACACAACTTTATTGGAATGGTAAATATTAAAAGTGTTTCAAGGAATTTCCTTTGAACAACACTCTTTGTGAAGTTTGTTGTCTGTATTCATTAGCAACCTACCCTAACCTAGAAACCACTCTAAACTATTATAATCCTAAAGCAAGATCTCTAGGCCTCTCTCCTACTATCCTAAAAACCCACATCCATCCTCAGGACTATCTACCATTTGACTATCCTAATCTATTTTTGCAGCCCCAACCTACCTAACGTTGACCTATTTTCATACTATCTCACCCTAGGATATCTCCCCTTTCATGCCTAGGACATTATCTTCCTAACGCAAGCCATTAACTCTATATCCTAAGCATTTAGACACCCCATGGATACCTACAGAAACCCTTACTGCTGACTGTACTTAAGTCTTAATTTAAGACCCTCTTCAACTTTGACACACCCCTAAAAAAAAACTCACATACTTCATAGTCACTCTACCTAAACCACCTCCCAAACTCTCCACCCAAAATCATAGTAAAACCTTCAATTATGACTATGTGAACATAATAATTCCTAGCCACATTTAATTTGTTTTTGATAGAGATAATTCATGGGGAACATAACCTACAATCTACATACATAAGCAACATTAAAAATCTTAACTTGTGTGCATTTGTAGGGGTTACATATCATTTGCATTTGCATATTTAGGACAAGTAGATTGCATTTTCATATTTAGGACAAGTAGGACTGATACATATTGAATTGAAGTCAAATAGATAGTCCCAACTTCTTATATGTAATGAAATGAGAAGGATACTATTATATTATTGGATTGACACATATGAAACGTTTTGTGGCTTTGAAATACTGATGTCTTGAAATTAGTTTGATCAAAGTCATAGATACTTCAAAGAAAATTATTGTGCTCTATTAGGCAATTGTGTATATCATTAAAATTTAGTCATTGATTGATATTAATAATTTGAATACTTGCATTATTCTTGATATTGAACGCATCATCCTCTAGGCATTGTATACAAACACAAACACATGTGGCATTTGCACACTTAAGTGAATATCTTGTTGTCATGTACATTTCCTTGAATCATTCATTGAATATATTTTAGATGAGTTTACATGAAAGAATTATCATTGCATTATCTGAATACTTAGATAGACCTTAGGATATCCTATCCTGAGGTCATCTCATCATAATTGGATATCTTGTACTTGACTCCATAACCCCTCTGAGACACCGGCCTTCTATTGATACTTGATTACATTTCCATATTGATTTCATGAGCCAACTGTGTGCTTGTCTTCGGGATATTACATGAATAGATTTTTTACTATCTACTACTTAAGTATTATCTTAAGGATATTTACTAATATTGATCATTTAATTCTAGTGAAATAGACTCATTAGTGTGAATGGCATGTTTTTTTTTTCTAAAACCCCAACATTAGTTGCTCTAGCGACTAACAGGTTCATCGCTTGTATAACCATTTCGTCACTTGACTAAGTTTGCCAGGATTTTCTTGGTCTCTCTTGCGACTAATATTAGTCATTAGACCGACTAACATTCGTCGCTAGCCCAAATTTTTATGGTCGCTAGAGTGACCAAGGTTATGTTTTCCTTAAAGATGCTAGAAAGGCTTGCAACTAAAGTTGGTCGCTAGGCCGACTAATCTTGGTCGATGGACCAATGAATCATAACTTTTCCCTATTGTGAATAGGATTCTTTTCCCAGTCGCTAGATCGACGAATATCCATGTGTGGTCGCTAGATTGACGAATTGATTCCGATGCAAAAAAAAATCATCTTGGTCGCAACAACGACCCTATTCCGACGAAACTTCATTGCTACGTCGTCGTAAAAATGTTCAAATTTAGTAGTGCCTTATGAACTATGGTTTGGAAGTCCAACATGTGTAAAACACTTTAGAACTTTTGGAAGTAAATGTTACATAAAGAATGATGAAGATAACCTAGGAAAGTTTGATCCATGATATGATGAATAAATATTCTTAGGATATTCATCTAATAAGAAAACATACAGATGTTATAATCTTAGACTACTAAAGATAGTGGAAAATTCCAATGTAAAGATAGATGATCTAAAAAAGTGTATATCTCAAGGAATTGATAAAAAATATCAACAAGAAGATGATGATGCAAAATATCAGCAGGAAGAAGATGATGTAGAATCTCAACAAGAAGATGATAATAATGAAACACAAGAAAATGAACCACATATTTATGAAGAAGACAATGAAGAAACTCCCTTTCCAAGAGCTCCATCAAAAAGAGTTCAAAAGAATCATCCTGAAAACTAGATGATTGGAGATTAAAGTGCAGGAGTGGAAACAAGAAGGAAACTCGATTTTGACTCAGAACAAGAAATGTTATCCCTAATAGAACCTAATTCAGTTAATGAATCTATCAAAAGTAAATGTTTGATAAAATCAATGAATCAATAACTAGACCAAATAGACAAGAATCAAACTTGGGAACTAGTTCCAAGACCCAAGGACAATAATGTTATAGGAACCAAGTGGATCTTCAAGAACAAACTAAATGAAAATGGGGAGATTATAAATAACAAATCCAAATTAGTTTGCAAAGGATATTCCTAAGTAGAAGGTATTGATTTTGAAGAGACTTCCACTCCAGTAGTAAGACTTGAGGCCATCATAATGTTCCTGGAATTTGCATGATTCAGAAATTTTAAAATCTATCAGATGCATGTCAAGTCAGCGAACACTAGAAGAAGTCTATATTGAGAAATCATAAGGATTCATCTTATCAGAAAATCAAGACTATGTGTGCAAGATGAAAAAAGGCCATGTATGGTCTTAAACAAGCCCCTAGAGCATGGTTCTCTAGGCTTGATAAATACCTACAAAACCAAGGATATAAGAGAGGGACTACTAACAACAACCTATACATAAAATGGAGGTTAAAAACATGGTTTTTGTGGTGGTATATGAAGATGACATGATATTTGGGAGTAATCTTACTACACTAAGTAGAAAATTTGCAACCAAAATGAAAGAAGAGTTTGAAATGTCTATGTTCGGAGAATTGCCAATTTTCTTAGGTTTACAAGAAAATAAAATAGTAAATGGAATATTTGTTTCCCAAACAAAATATATCAAGGAAATGTTGAAGAAATTTCAAATGGAAGACAATAAACCTATGAGTACTCCCATGGTCAATGGATGTAAAATAATTCTAGAATATGACTCACCAAAAGTGGACCAAATGATGTATAGATAAATTGTTGGAAGTTTTTTCTATTCAACAACAACAAGACCTGACATCATGCAAGTTGTAGGACTTGTGGGAACATTTCAATATGTAGCTAAAATCACTTAAAAGAAGTAAAAAGAATATTCAAATTCCTTGAAGGAACCCTAGAACTTGGATTATGGTATCCAAAAGATAAAGACTTCAATCTAACTTCATATATTGATGCAGATTGGGCCGATAGCCTATATGATAGGAAAAACACCAGTGGAGGAGCATTTATCTTAGGAAAAAGTATGACAGCATGGTCAAGCAAAAAACAAACATCCACAACACTCTCTACAACAGAGGAAAAATACATTGTTGTTACATCCTGTTGCACACAAATTCTTTGGATGAAGCAAACCTTAGAAGATCTACAAATAAGATATAATAATCCCATTACTATTAACTGTGATATCACTAGTGACATAAGTATATCTAAAAGTCCAATCACGAATTATAAAACTGAACACATCCCAATTAAATACCATTTCCTAAGAGATCAAGTTACCCAAAAAATAGTTAAAATAGTGTATGTAGACACCAAAGAACATATTGTAGACATTTTCACAAAACCTTTTCCCATGAGTACTTTTGAAAATCTTTGACAAAAATTAGGAGTAATTCAAAAACCTCATGAAAAACCATAAAATTGTATCATAAGGAGCGCATGGTCATGGGAATAATTTCCACAAGGGGAGTGGAGAAAGATACCCTCTATTGTTGTCAAAGGGGGAGGAAATTGATAATGGAAGAAATTTCAAAAAGAAAAAGGTTGCCATCAATGCCAAAGGGGGATATTGTTGAACATATTGTCATTGTTGTGTTTTCATTGATGTCAATAGTCAATATAATTATGATGTGATGATGATTTGTTATGAACAACATGTAGAGGAATCGACCTAAAACTCACGAGAGGAAGTGTATTAGATTTCACGAGATCAACGCAATGAAAAAACACCATTGGGATGGAATTCCCAATAGATCAATGATCTTGATCAGTTAGAATCCAAGTATAAAACCAAAAATCTCAGAAGGGAAAGCACATTGCAGTGATGATGAGTTGTTATGATCAACATGCAGAGGAAGCTATCAAAAATATCAAAAGGGAAAGTGCATTGTAGAAACGTGACCAGGATTGAAATCCCCATAGTAAAACTAAAAAAGAATCAAGGGAGAATCTCTTACACTGATGTACATTTTGAGACAAACCAGGACCGTCATATCTGGGATATACAAAGGAGGATTTTTAGATCATAATCTAATTAAGTCCTGACCATCGAATATTAGTAAGGGTAGATCAATGGCGGGGAACCATTGCGTGATGCAAGGGTTGCAGTTAATGATCGTACAAGTTTCAGTTATGAAATAGACATCAACCGTCGATCATCACCTGCCAATAGATCTATGGGTGGCATCGGATCCACTACCCCCGAACCCCAGAGACCCGGACTCACGAACAACTGAAATCCCAACAACCGTTCGATCGTGTTAAGATTTTAGCGTCAAAGATGGATCATTAGATGAAGTCAAGTTACTCGAGGTTTATTCGGGGAATCTAACTATAGGAGAATTGGGAAGTGGGAGAGAATAACCCAAAGTCCCAAAGCCCAAAATAAATATAGACCATTGATCTAGAACTGATCACAGTCATTGGATCAAGGATTAACGAGATCCTGAATAACCAAAATATCAACAATTGTTGGATTGTGTTAAGATTTTCATGTCAAATATGGATCGTTATATGAAGTCAATTTACTCGAGGTTTATTCGGGGAATCTCTCTTTGGGAGAATTGGGAAGTGGGAGCGAATAACCCAAAGTCCTGAAGCTGGAAATGAATCTATACCATTGATCTAGAACCGATCAGAGTCGTTGGATCAAGGATTCACGAGATCTTGAAGAGCTGCATTATCGACAATTGTTCGATCGTGTTAATATTTTTGTGTCAAGTTACTTGAGTTTTATTCGAGGAATCTCACTCTGGGAGAATTGGGAAGTGGGAAAAATGAATAACCCAAAGTCCTAAAGGCTGAAATGAATATAGACCATTCATATAGAACCGATCATAGTCGTTGGATCAAGGATCTAGATGAACCTACGATCGTTAGATCTAGGAGGAGGACAAGTGACACATTAGGCAATCCACGTTAGTAAATACTACATCAGCAAAGACACATGGTAGAATCAAATGATGACAAGTGTCAAGGTCCAGTTGTCATTTTAGGTACACGTAAGTCACAAATATAAGTGACATGAGGAATCCACTTGGCCAGTGCCTAGTCAGGAGTGACATCAACAAGTTATGTTAGTCCGAGAGTTTGTCCCTCAGGGAAAACCAATAAATACCTGAAGTGTTGAAGGCCAAAATCAATGCTAAATGTTGATGTAATATCCTCCAGATTCTCACATGATTGTTAGATCAAAATGTAGTGGAAATATGACGTGAGCACTCCCATGTTGATCACTTTGGCATTGAACAACTCCGATGGAAATTGGAACAACAATTACTCGAACCTGCAAACCCCCGAATTCCTAAAGTAAATAGTGGTTGTCCATATCAACCTTTGATTAATTCATAGACGTTGGATAAAGAAGCTGAAGGATAATGTAAGGATCAAATCTAGACCCTTGATTTGGTTACGAGAATCATGCTAACCATTATATCAATCCTTGTGAGAGATAATACTTCGGAAGACTGGATGAAATAGAAAACGCTCGAAGATGAAGTCCAAAGGACTAGGTTCCAGCCCCCGGTAATACGTTACGAATACTTAAGCCATGGTTTTCCTCAAATTTATAATCCCATGGTCTTGCACATATGGTCACATGTAAATGGTTTGAAGGAAGCACCTATGAAGATTTTGATTTCTGCAATATTTGTAGAGACATGTGTTGGATTACTGAGAGGGGGGGTGAATCAGTAATAGAGAAATTTAACCATATAATCCAAGTGTTATATCAATGAAGCATTATTATCCAATAACTGCAGAGTAAATAAGCAATGAACAAATGAACAATCATACACATACA
>ML785851.1:437808-464062 GCA_009831015.1 Picea engelmannii
CATCTTCATCTATGCATTCTCATCAAGGAAAATACATATTATATTACATCAATCATCAATCAATCAATCCTTTGACATCAATCAATCACTTGACATCAATCAATCAAACCATTGGCATCAATGACAACATGATCCAACAACATGGAATCAATTTAAAAATGAAACCGATCCATATTAGTGATCAATTTATGAAAAGCACTCTAACTGTTTTGAAAATCCTTCACGATAATATTTGAATAATAATGAAGAAAAATAAACATTATTTTTGTTAATCTAAATAAATAGCTGTGATGGTCCAAACAAAGGGACACAATGAGGCATAGCTCACACTAGTTGGGTGACTATATAAGCAAGGAATAACGATGAAGAAGAAGGATGTATGTAGTCTATATGAAAATATTAAAACAACAACAGATTCCAGGAATAAGAACTGGTGATTCTTATGAAGTGAGGGTGGAAGGGAGGAGCACGGAAGGATTCATATCCTTTAAGGTGTAATTTAAGGGAGTTGGTGTTTCCTGGGGTTGGTGCCCTAAATGCAAGTGAGTTGGTGGTTCCTAGGGTTGGTTCTCTAAATAAACAAGGGAGTTGGTGCTTCTTAGGGTTGGTGCCCTGAAAAAGGGGATTTGTGTCTCCTAGATTTGGTGCTCTAAAAAGGATTGGTATCCTTCACTATTCTTCATAAAAGCCTTGTAATTCCTATTAATTATACTTATATAATTGATTTTACAAACAATTTGATTGTTGATCTATTATGGTAATTGACAAAATATAAAAGTAATTGCTAATTGTTGAAAAAGGATAATACTGATTCACCTCCCCTCTCTTAGTATTCCAACAGTTTCAAGGCATTTTGGTGCAAAAATTTCAACAAAACCGCTTCAAAAAATCATGTTTTAGAGCTTGGTCACCTCATTTCTTTGTACACAGTAGGACCGAACCCTTTCAGTCGCCCCTAGCTAGTTTAGGACCTATGACCAAGCATTTTTGGTCATCTGATTTCCCCTAGAACATGTAGAAACTGCGACCAAAAAGGAGAGCTTACACACTTGCACCCAAACTAAGGAGAAAATTTGACCATGCAAGAAAACATTTTGGGTTTTCTCTTTTGACAGAGAAAAAACCATCTTGGTCAATTTTTAAGCCAGTAAGGGGGGGTCAACTATCAACAACATATACATGGAATCTAGCAACATTCAGACGTTGTCACGAGGACCAATCTTAACGAGTACGAATTATGATGTATGGTCCATAAAAATGAAAAAATGTCTACGATCTAAAGATTTTTGGGAAGCGGTAGTTAATGGGTTCAAGGAACCAGATTCGATGGATCTATAAGCAATCATGAATGCACAAATAAATGCACTTGGAGAGCTCCAGAAGAAGGACAACAAATCCCTGTGACTCATTTAGCAAGGGTTAGCGGAATACATTTTCCCCAATGTTGCAACAGCAGATCATGCAAAACATGCATGGGATACTCTTGAACTCACCTATGAGGGCACAAACAAAGTAAAAAATGCAAAGTTGCAGACACTCTGGAAGAGTTTTGAGACTCTACAGACGAATGATTTTGATTCTTTGGATCATTTCATGACCCATATCACAATCATCATGAATCAGTTTTGTGCACATGGAGAAGACATTCAAGAGCATAAATTCATTGAGAAGGTACTTCATAGCCTTCCTGAAATGTTTAATATGGTCATTGTTTCCATATAAGAGTCGAAATACCTGTCAACCCTCATAGTTGAAGAACTCATGGGATCGTTGTTAACCCATGAAAATAGGTTCAGTTGAAATACTAAATCTTTGGAGAAGGAATTTCAGTCTCAGGCCTCCATAAGCAGAGGTAGAGGTGGAGGGAATAGAAGTAGAGGGAGACAAGGCAGAGGATGCTCTCAAATAGGAGAGAGGTCAACTTCAAAATGTTCAGAACATAGTGAATAGTTATAACATAGGCACTCTCAAAACCAAAGGGGCAGGGGCAGGAATTTTAATCATTCAATATGGATTGACAAATGAAGGATTCAATGCTAGTATTGCAATAAATTTGGTCACTACAAAACTCAATGAAGAAAGAACCAAGAAGAACGTAATAGGGGCAGAGCAAATGTTACCAACACTAAAGAAGCAACCTTTGAATCAATGTTCTTCTCATGTCAAGTCACAAAAGAAGAAATAAACAATCATGATCTCTAGTTGTTGGACAATGGCTACATCAATCATATGACATGTAACAAATATTTGTTTTCTCATTTAGATAGCTCTGTCACATCTCAAATTAAATTGGGAGATGATTATCAAAATAATTTTTTAAGCAAGGGTGTAATTTCTATATTGCAAGATGAAAAGAAATATATTCATGATGTTTATTATGTACCTGGTCTTAGACATAATATAATGAGTGTAGGCCAAGATGAATGAACAAGGTTATAGAGTAATTTTTTAAGGTTCCAAGTGTACAATCTTGGACAAACCACTAAGTAAGAAAATCACAGCTACAGTACAAATGACCAAAAATAGGATGTTTCCTTTGATATTGAGAAATGTAAATTTGTCAAAGTCATATGCCCAAAATGTGTCAAGCTCAGATGAGACTTGGTTATGGCATCTTAGATATGGTCATTTACCATTTAGTATTCTCATTATTTAACATAAGAAATCTTTGTTCAAAGCTTTTCCCATTATAAATGAAAAGAAAAACTCTTGTAAGAGTTGTATCTTAGCCAAACATCAAAGGGATAGTTTTATCAATGCTTCCTACAGAGGAAAAGAGCATCTCGAGCTAGTGCATACATACCTTTATGGTCCAATTCAAACTCAGCCAATAGGAGGAAACTTTTATTTTCTAACATTCATTGATGATTTTAGCAGGAAAGATTGGGTTTACTTTCTCAAGAACAAATTAGAGACAATTGAAAAATTCAAAGAATTTAAATATTTGACATAGAAACAGAGTAGAAAATACATCAAAGTACTAAGATCAGATCTAGGAGGTGAATATGACTCCAAAGAATTTGCATCATATTGCATGCAAGATGGGATCAAGAGACAATTTACCATAACATACACTCCACAGCAGAATGGAGTAGTTGAAAGGAAGAATCAGACAATAATGAATATGGCCAGAAGCATGTTGAAGTTAAAGAATTTGTCGAATGAATACTGGAGTGAAGCAATGACATGCTCAATGTATATTTTGAATTTATTACCAACTAGCAACTTTTGGAAAATCAAGTCCCTCAAGAAGCATGGAGTGGTATGGAATCAAGTGTTTCTCATTTTAAAGTTTTTGGTTGTGTGGCTTATGAACATGTTCCTAAAGAGTTGAGGAGAGATTTTGATGATAGAAGTGAAAAATGTATATTTGTTGGATATAGTGAACAATCTAAAGCATCCATGTTGTATAATATTGTTACCAAGAAGTTGATAGTAAGCCCAAATGTGAAATTCCAAGAAGATAAATCTTGGGATAATCAAATAAGAGAAATGATTGTAGATAATATTCCTTCTATACAGGAAGATAGGTAGGTGGACGGTACATGAAAACAAGCTCCTCCACTAAGACTTCCAAGATTGCAAGTATAGGTCCAAGGAAAACAAATAGAGCACAATTCATCTTCTTTTTTTAGCAATGATTCAGATCCCACTATAGAAAATTTGAGGAAGGAGAAAATAAGAAGCTCGAGAGAAATTTATGAGTAGAATGATGATGTGGATCGACAAGCACACTTGTCTATGCTATCCTATCAACCATTATACTTTGAAGAAGCAGTCAAAGAAGAAAAATGGGTTGATTCAATGAACGGAAAATTGAAGCAATTGAAAGAAACGACACATGGGATCTTTTGGATCTCTGTGCAAGTAAAACCAACATTGGAGTTAAATGGGTGTATAAGAAAAAATTCGATGAGAAAGCAAATGTAGAAAACAAAAAGGAAAGACTTGTAGAGAAAGGGTTTGTTCAACAACCTGGTATTGACTATGGAGAAACATTTTCTCCAGTAGCACGTTTGGATACTTTCAAAGTAGTTTTAGTTGTTGTAGCTATAAAAAAATTCCCAGTCTATCAAATGGATGTTAAATTAGCCTTTCTAAATGATATTTTATAGTAATAAGTTTATGGGGATCAACCACTAGGATTTTAGATTATAGGTAAAGAGTACAAGGTGTACAGATTGAAGAAAACGTTGTATGGTTTGAAGCGGTCTCCAAGAGCTTGGTATAGTCACATTGATTCTCATTTGCTCAACAATGGGTTCAACAGGAGAAACAATGGACCTACACTCCACACCAAAAGAAATTAGAAAGGTAATACTTTGATAGCTTGTCTCTATGTTGATGACATGATTTATACAAGAAATTTGTGGTTGAATGAATTCAAAGTAGTCATGCAAAGTGAATTTGAGATGACTAATCTCGGCCTTATGAAACATTTTCTGGGAATTGAAGTTGATCAATCTGAAAATGGAATATTTATCTTTTAGTGAAAATATGCCACATATATTTTGAAAAGGTTCAAAATGAACAAATGCAAGATAACATATACACCAATTGCAACAGGTACAAAACTAAGTAAGCAAGAAGAAGGAACATCAATTGATTATAGTATGTATAGTAGGCTTGTAGGAAGCCTCATGTACCTTACATCTACGAGTCCAAATATTTGTTGGGTATGTGTTATATTCTTTGCACGACTAGATCTAGTGTCTACTACATTGTGTCAAGCACACATGGGGGTTTTAAAGGGGGACCACTAGGTCCCCCTTTGGGGGTTCGCAAGAAGCAGCCCCAAGATTTTTTTTTTCCTTGAGAAACATGTCACATTTTTGCCTCGTTTTTTGTGTCCATTATTGGCCAGTTTTTCGACACATGGCTTTTGCAGATGGTTTTTTATTTCTAGTTAAGGAATTAGGGTTGTTGACTAATCGAGATGATTAGATTAGGGTTTTGTATGTCGCTGGCTCTTATATGTATATTGTATTGTAAACAGTGTATCACTATAAATGAATATAGAATATGTTGGTTTTCCCGATTTGGGTTTCCAGGGAAAAATATCTGTGTAATGTGTGTATTTTCCATTGTATCTTTTATGTTCTTTTATTGAAAATTTGTGTGCAGTAAAATATTGTACAAGGTTAAAATATACAATATTATGTATGTAGTGATCCAGATTTATGCAGGAACACAATGAAATACATAAATACACATGAATGCATAAGTGCAGTGGAAATAAGACTTCATTTCATTAATAACGAATGACTGAAATACACTTACAGACAAAATGGAAATAAACTAGCTAGGGCGTAGGTAGTTTATCTCTCAGAAGAGATGTGGCAACTATCGGCCTCTGAACTGTGTTACAATGATGTTCGAAAGCCTATTATTATTGGGAAACAATGGAAAACCCTAGACATCCAAAGATCTAACCCTAGGAGATGAAACGCCAAGATTATGGGCATGTTTTGGTAAAATGTTACATCAACTTTCCACGAACATAACTTTGGCATACGATCTCCGTTTGATGCGTTCAATGTCCTGTTAGAAATATCTATCCAAGGAATATAACTTTTGGGTGAGCAACATCCATCTACGATCCATGTTGCTCCCAATTTTCTCAAAAAATGTCGTTTAGAGCCTCAAAACGGCTCTGGAAGTTCAGGACCCGAAAAACTGCTAAAAATAGTAAACTATGTGGAAACTGGAAAACTGAATGAAGCAATGGTGGGGGTCCAAGTGGAATAGATGGGTGGCCACCAATATCCACGTGGATCATGTAGTGAGTTTAATTTCGAGATTTATGGAATATCCTAAAATATTTCATTGGAAAGTTGGTAAAACAATTCAGACGTATATTGCAGGTATAACATATTATGGAATTTGGTATTCCAATTCATAATATGATTCACTTGTTGGATATACAGATAGTGATTTTGTAGGTAGCATTGATGATAGGAAGAGTACTTCAGGGTACACATTTCTGTTAGGTACAAGTTTAATTTCATGGGCTTCAAAGAAACAACCCATCGTAACAATTTCTTTAGTAGAAGCAGAGTATGTGGTAGGAACTTCACAAGCTTGTCATGCACTGTGGTTGAGAAGGATCCTTAGTGATCTTGCACATGAAGAGAAAGAGCCAACTCCTATATTTTATGACAATAATTCAACAATTGCATTATCTAAGACAATCACTCTCATTTCATTCACGAGCTTGAAAGAACAATTAGAAGATATCTTCACCAAACCATTGGAAATAAATACTTAGGCATTGATTGTGCTTACATTTGTAATGATCAAAACTAAGGGGGAGTGTTGAATGATGTAACTTCTCCCTCATTACTTGTTTGGCTAAAACATATAGATGGATAGGCATATTGATTGCATAGATAAGATAGGTGTAGTTGCATTTATTAGGTAAGTGAAGGATGGAAAATTCTAGAGAAATATCTCATCTCATGTATTTTGATCTCAGTTTTCTATGTGAATGTGAAAGAAAGCTCCAAAGCTCCATTGTTGTGTGTATTCATACCCTGTTTTGTTTTTACTTTCCTCTCCTTGAAGATGAACAATAGCGTCCATTCTTAGTTTAGAGCTAGTTCTCTTGATAGATGACCCTTGACGACCTTTCGTTCACCTTGCAACTACACCAGAAGAGCACAATAGTGGAGAGGAGAAAATAGTGGAGAGGAGAATACACGAGATCTCGGATTCCCTAGTAGCAAGTTGCAGACGACATGTTATGAATGACACGTAGATCTCTATCAAAAATCACATAGGTCTTCTTCCGCTGGTAACATGAAAGCACAAGTGCAACTCATAGATCAACAAATAGATCGTGTTGGCAGACAGAAACATCCATCTCTTGGACTATAGTTTACTTCAACAAGTAGCATCCTCAATGCTAAGCCAAGCTTTGATATCAAATTGAAAAACCTACTTGAATGCAGATTTCTCTATGTTGATGTGTTCCCAATCCTAAATCTATACAAGAAAATGCTAAATCTCTACAAGAAAATATTGAAAATGAATTGAAGAAAAAATACACTTAATATTATGAATCACAAAAACTTTCACAATCCATTATTACTCTATTGTATAGAGTTACAATAAAGTTTATTATTAGATCTCCATTATTCATAACCTAAAAAGAAAGAAGAGAATATCTCAACCATCTCTAACCACTCATAAACTAACTAGTTTGTCACTTAAATGTGACTGATTACATCGGTGTAACTAATTTATCACTTAAATGTGCCTTATTACATCAGTGGAAGCATTAATTCCAGTGATGTAATGATTCATATAATTTAGTTCTTCATAGTTGTCCACATTTACAGAAGTCGTAAGATCTCGCGACGCAAAAATATATTTGCAATGACTTGATACGCTTTTTGAGATAAATGCACGGAGTCAAAGAACACATATTTATCTGCATCAGCACAGGTGAATGGAGTAAATTTCTTGCAGAACCCAGTCTCTGTATCAGTCGCAAAACAACAACCCTTAGCAGTCACCTGAAAACCTGCATGCAAAGTATCATGATGGATATTGATTATAATTATATTGAGACATAAAAGCTAAGGGAACTAATATGGATGTCCTAATTGAAGGTTATTGATGATGGRGACTTACCGAATTTGCCAGGATTTTGTATGAAGTCTAGAATGACAGCGTGATAATCAAGAGAAACAATCTTTAACCCAGGAAGGACAGGTTTCAGATGTTCGATCATTGCATTCATCCCTTCATTGAATCCAGATGCAGCCCGGTTGATTTCCTCCACACACTCTTCTTTGCTTCTCTTGATAGGTAGACATCCCAAAGGAGGAAGGTTAATCAACCCAATTTTGCGTGCATTCAGACTATATAGCTCCTGTCAAATGGTTCAAAATAAATATATAATCTAGTCAGAATCAGTGCAAATCTCCTTAGTCGTAGCGATCAGACAGAAAATCTGTAGATATAAGCTTATTGTTTCCTTGCCTTGATGTGAGAAGCGTATATCTGCAGGAGAAAATCCGTGTACTGTGAAACTGTATAGTGAGCAGAACGAAATGGATAATTATAGTAGTTGACAGCGAAGTCATTTGTGCCAATGACGATGAAATATATTGCCTCGCTCAAAATCATGTTGGCTCGTTCATCTCCGACCAACCCTATCAATCTCGTTTTATATTCTTTGAAGTATTCAACTTCTTTCCAAAACGGTATAACCTCCTACACTTACACGCTAGGAATTAGCTTTATGAATAACTTGGAAACTGATCTAAGCAAAGATCATCTAATTCAATATTATGTATTAATTAACAACTTGATACCTGTATTGTACTGGTAATGTTATCTAAACCAGTTCCCGCAGAATCAAAGCTAACGCCTGTTATTAAGTCCGAGTCCTGAAGCTTAGGGTCCNCTAAGCAAAGATCATCTAATTCAATATTATGTATTAATTAACAACTTGATACCTGTATTGTACTGGTAATGTTATCTAAACCAGTTCCCGCAGAATCAAAGCTAACGCCTGTTATTAAGTCCGAGTCCTGAAGCTTAGGGTCCAGATATGGTGGCAGCAAATCTTTCACACCCAGCCCTTCAGCTGCAAACATACATTATATTTTAAATTTTTGGACAAAGTAATTAGCATCTCTCTTCAATGAAATTCAATGTTACAAGTATTAAGCATACTCACCAATATAGTCCGGAATGAGTTTTCCATTGGATACACGTCCTGTGGGAATATGGTGGATGAAATCTCGGCCATAAGGAGGATAATTCCCTTTGATAGATGTCGAGATGTAATCATTGTTTCCGGTATCACCGTATGAGTCGCCAAAGAAAAAAACTGCAGGCACGGGCACATTCTTAGCCTCTGCAATAAATTTCCATGTTTGAAAGAACGATATCATCAACAATATAGTGCCCAGAGTAGACGCCGAAATCAAAGATCCAGACCTCTCCATGCCCCGACTCTGTTGAAAGTCAGATTACAGAACAAGGACCATTCCGATTAGATATTAAAAATAGAAGTAAAACCATCGACGTTATAAGAATTATTCGATTCAGAATGTGGAATCATACCAGAAAAAGGAGCATTCCGATAAGATAACAAATATAGAAATCAAACAATCCAAATGTGGAATCATAATCGCACGCAGTGCTAAGAGCTTTAAATGC
Source organism: Picea engelmannii (assembly GCA_009831015.1). NCBI lineage: Eukaryota > Viridiplantae > Streptophyta > Pinopsida > Pinales > Pinaceae > Picea > Picea engelmannii. Next base: position 446,983 of record ML785851.1, read on the forward strand.
TGACATGTAAATGTGTCGTGAAAAGATTTCCAAAGTGAAAAATTAAAACCTTGGGCATTGTCGCCCACAACATATCTAGAACACCATTTAAATTATCTTAATCTGTGAAAAGATGGAGTTGACCTATTAGATAATAGGATATGATAATTGGTCATTGTGATATTTATTCTTCATCTAGTCAATAGTTTAAGTCTTAAGGCAACTTTGTGATTCCTCAATTAGTCAATATTCCAAACCCTTTAAATCCTATGGCAACTTTGTGATTCCTCAGTTAGTCAATATTTCAAATCCCATGGCAACTTTGTGATATCTTATTTTGCAGAAATTCTTATAAAAAAAAGATGTAGCTATGATCTTACAACTACTTTCTCATACCTCAGCTAGTCAATAATTCATATCCTATGGCAACTTGCTGATACCTCAGCACTCCTGAGAGCCGTCAGTTTGTAGAAATTTTTGAAAAAAATAAAAGAAAAATGTGTCGGTGATTATGATCTTGCAACTTCCTCCCACAGTAAATGAAATAAGGTTACGTATCTGCAGAGAGTGAGACGTCAAGAACTTCGCATGTGCATAAATGTAACATGAAAAGTAAAACTATATGTACCGGAACTGCCTTGGCCAGAGGATTAAAACAAGGTCGAGGTAGACGTGGGTACCTTCGCAAACTTCTCTTCAAATCAAACATCCATACCCATTCTGTCTTCACGTTAAGTGGATGTAACCAACTACAATACGATATCTGTGTAACCCAATCTCCCTCTAAACACCACGTGTTTTTAATAGCTACAGATGGTTTGGACTTTGTACTGTTATCCTTATCCAAAAAAAATCTTATCCTTTCTTTAAAAAAAAATGTATGACTCATGTATGCTTCACTTCATTTTCCTATTGGAAATCGTATTTATTTATTTTGTGTATCAACATTTCTGTTTAGAGTGTGTATCAATCTGAAATACACATTTAAAAAAAAAAAAATTGAAATTAACATATAGTATCCACATTAGTTGAATTTAATATGTGGAAAGAATTCACAAAACTTATCCAATCTAATATTTTTTTTTAAATAAGAATTTTATTTATAATACAATTATTCTAATTTATTAATATTTTTATTGTAAAAATTATAACATATTATTTATTCTAATATTATTTTTTTTTTTTTATAATTTATAATTTATCAATAATTTTATATAATTTTAAAAATGATATGATATTATTTATTATAATAGATATTTTTGTCACACCTAGATAAAATGGGTTTTGTAGAGCTGTTTAGATAGGTTTTGTTTTGCAAGGTGATCCTCTAAATTCATAACTATCCCACCACTATTGGAGAAGAGATAAAAAAAATTAAGCTGATGAAGAAGAGATAAAAAAAATTAAGCTAATCTTATGTTTTTATATACATTTTTTAATTATAATGAGAACCTTTTCTATATTACATTTAGAAATGCTCATTGGAGAATAATGTGGTTTTGGTATATTTTTGTTAACCTTTTTAAAATGTTGTATGTAGAAAAGGTGGATACCAATAATAAATCAGAAGAAGAGGGTGGTTAAAAACAATATAAATTCCTGAATATATCTTAAAATTAAGGGGTGAAGTAAAAAAGTTTTTAACTATTTAAAAAATAAAATATATATTTATTTATTGAATTAGCTAATATCAAACTATAACAAGATGTTAAAATAAATTTTGATATTTATTTAGTTTATATATTAATAAATCTTATATATAAAGAGGTTTGATTTAGGTTTCGAGGAAATTGAATCTTTGTGGGAAGATAATAAAGATGATACCCAATCATTAGTATATTATAATAGTTTAAGTTCTTTAGAGAAGAGATTTTAGGTCCATTTTATAAATATAAAATATAAGTAAGAGAAATTTTCATATTAATATTAATAATTGTACTCATAAATATATTTCTATTAAAATGAACTAATTCCATGGAAAATTTCATATTAATATTAATAATTTGAATTATAAATACTTTCCTATTAAAATGATCTCATTTAAAATTGGTCATCTATTTGAATGATAACCTTTTACAATAAAATTGTATATTTTGAAAAAAGAAAAATTAATAAAAAAAACATTACAATAGCTCTCTCAATTAAACATACTTTAAATTCATCACATTAATACAATCCCATTAATACAATCCCTCTAGCTTTATCAATCCAGCTAGATAATCAAAGATGGTGCACTACTAGATAACAACATAACCGCGAGATCGTCCATTTATGAGCTTCAGGTTCCCATAAGGACCATTATTATTTTGAACCGTTAGTGTTTCAATTAATGTTCATGAATATACGAATATGAGTGGATTGCCCTTATGTTCCTTAGTTCCACATATGTGCTTGATTAAACATAAACCATTCCAATGCATTCTTCATTAGCAAGGATATGGTTTGGTTTCTATTTAATTTGATCTCCAGGATATGGTTTGGTTTCTATTAATTTGATCTCGTGTGAGAATTGTATATAGTTTCATTTGCCATGAAAGTGAATAGAAATTTGAATTACTCTTCCATTTGAAATCGCTTCCTCGTTTTTTCGCTACTAGAACTTCAATGAAAACTCTTCATACTAAGCACATATGGTATCAATATATTGAGAGATTTCTTATGTGAGTTAACGATGTCTCATGTGTTTTAGAAGAGGATATCAATGAGTATGCACGAAATATTAAAATAAGGTTGTAACAAGGTAATTTCAGAAATTTAAATAGATATTCATAGAAAAGGTGTAAAATATTGTGCGACTGAAACAAAACAAAACAAAATGAGCAATTACAAATATTGAACAAGATCATTGACACATCAAAGATATACAAAATTGGCACAATGGTTTAAGTGGTAAAAGCCTTCTTGTAAGGGAAACCTTCAAGGGAAATGATAATCGGTATTTGATTATTGTTCAAGGGATAATGTACAACAACCACATTATGTAGGCTTACAACAGTTCAAATTACCATTTGATCCAATCTACAATATCAACCTCTCCAACCTTATTCCCAACCCCTCCTCAATGGGCTTGCATGAATAATAAACAAAAAATCATTTTGTTAGAAAAATCTCCATCATAATGTGTGCTCATACAAAATTGGTAGATTTGGTTGAACTAACTTCTACAAAATATGAGCCACTAAATCTCTCAATATCCACGAAATCTTGGAAAATTAGTTGGCATATTCAACAATCTCCACCTTGACAACAATTTACTTGATATATCATGCCCAATTTATTCATCACCTTCCATGCAAGCCAAGAGAAGTGAAGCACCATTTTAGCTTATCTAACAGTACTAAATTTTTGAAAATGTCTACACAATTTTTCTTTGTATAAACTTTTTTTAGAAGTCATTACATCTTCATCTACAACCTGTCTTACAAAATGGTATTTAACAGGAATATGTTTTGTCTTAGTATGATAAGATGAATTTTTAGCCAGGTGAATAGCACTTTGACTATCACAGAATAATTTTCGTTTGTCTTGCATCCTTCGAAACTCACTCAGTAAACCTGTTAACCAAATTGCTTCCTTGCAAGCATGTGAAACAACTACATATTATGCCTCTGTAATGCATAAAGCAACAATATTCTGAAGCTTTGACATCCAACTAATATCTCCACCTGCAAGAGTAAAAAAATATCATGAAGTTGACCTCCTCTTGTCCAAATCACCTGCAAAATCTGAATCACCATTCTCGCATACTATTATCACTACCATTGTTATAGGTGATACAATAATTACTTGTTCCCCTCAAATATTGAAGCACCCATTTCAATAATTCCCAATGTTCTTTTCTTGGATTTTCCATGTGTCTGTTGACAACACCAACTGCATGTGAAATATATGTTCTTGTACTCACCATCGCATACATCAAACTTCCTACTGCATTAGCATACAATACACAACACATATATTCATTTTCTTCATCTGTACTAGGACATAATCTTGAAGAAAGATTGAAATGTGAAGCCAACAAGATTGAGACTGGTTTCACAATGTTCATACCAAACCTCAAAAGTATTTTCTCTAGATACTTCTATTGTGATAAACATATCTTACGATTTTTTCTATATCTCAATATCTCCATGCCCAAGGTTTGTTTTGTTTCTCCTAGATATTTCATATAAAATGTCCTAGTCATATGAGTCTTTAAGTTGTTGATCTATGTCATGCTCTTTCTTGCTAAAAGCATGTTGTCAACATAAAGAACAAAAATAATGAATATGTCATTATCAAACATTTTAAAATAGACACAGTGATCATACTCACTCCTTGTATAATTCTGGCTCACCATGAAAGAATCAAATTTCTTGTACCATTGTTTGGGAGACTGCCTCACACCATACAATTACTTCTTGAGCCTGCAAACAAAACTTTTCCTACGATCTTGAACAAACCCTTTGTTGATATTATGGTAGTTGTGGGAGGTATTTACCTCCACATGTAAACCTGACGAGAATAGAATATTCCGAGAAGCAAGAAGAAACCCTAATAAGTTGGCTAATAACCCTAGAAGACATGTCGGCTCAAGAAGATAACTTGTATTAGGTTATTAGCCTCCAAGAGAATAAGTCATCCAGAAGAAATAATATATACTGAATAGACAAATACCCATAATGAGAAGTCATCCTAGATAGTTAGCCATAATTAGTATAAATACAGGAGGCCAGTCTTCATTCTGGCAAGCAGTCTCAAAATTGCAGAGCAACACTTTTGCGCACTGCAGTGCCCAGTTTTGTGCTCAGATTTGGAGGAGAGATGCCATTGCAACTGTTGCAGCGCTAGCAGATCACGTTTGGCTTATACTATCTCTTGGTTAGGGTTTGGACTATCTGATCAACTCTTTTTTTAAGGGCTATCCTTGGGGAAAGGTGTGCTACCCTTTGTTTCACTATATAGCCTAGGGTTTTCTTTTGGAGTGATTCTTTGTCAAGGTTAAGGTGCTCGGAGGGTGGCTTTGACCTATGGTTGGGTGAAAATAGTGATATTGTCAATGGTAAAATGAGCACATCCATTATATTCTAATAGGTTATGGGCCCACACCTCCTTCATTCAGTCTAACCACTGGAAGGAAACATAACCGTAAGGATATTAAGATCGTTTAATAACTGTCACTAGGGTTTCTAGCAGGAGCAGTCACGATAACACTATCACTAGGGTTACTAGCAGGTGTCATTGGAGAAACCCTAATCCTCTCATTGAGGCACCTTAAGTGAAGGGATTGACCTAATTTCCTTATAGATCAGTGTGCCCTAGCCTAGTGCATCTCTTGGTACTCTCAGCAAGCCAATATGCCAAGTATGAGTTTTTGGTCAGATCTAGGGTTGACCAAGTCAAAGCAGCCATGACTTACTCTATGAAGTCAGGAAAAAAAAATTAGATGAAGCTTCTAACTTCAGAGCATGGAAGACAAGGATTGAACTCATCCTTGTCAAGAATAAAGTGTTGGATATCGTGAAAGGAAAGATTGTGGAACCAAAGTTTTAAGAAGAAGAAAAGAAGGAACCACAAACATTGCAGTTATGGAGAAGTTAAAAGAAAATGACATCAATGCCATGAGTATCATAGTGGAATCTATAAAATACCACTTGATACCCCACATCTCCCATCTTGACTCATCGAAGATGTACGATGCCCTAACAAACCTCTTCTCAGTTAGAAGCATTGGACAAATAATGAGTTTAAAGAATGAGGTCTGAGACATGAACATGAATGATGATGATATCATAACATCATACTTTGTGAGGATCTCCTAGTTAAGAGATCAAATAGAAGCTATTGAAGAGATCATTTCAGAGAAGGAATTATTAAACATAGTACTCAATGGTCTTCCCTAGACATGGCATGCATTTTCTGCAAGCATGAACACAAGGAAGGAGTATCCTACATTTGAAGAACTTTGGATTTGTTGTGCTCAAGAAGAATCCAGGATTAGTGCAAAAGAGAAACCCCAGAAGAAGTACGATGATCAAGCCTTCACAACAAGATTCAAGAATTTCAGGAACACAAGGAATCTTGGTTCAAGGAGGAAGCCAAATCAAGAGAAAGATATTTCAGAAATACATTGATTCAACTGTTGAAAGTATGGTCACTACAAGGATCATTGTCCCAAGCTAAAGAAAAGGAAGGAGAAACATGAAGCATTGGTTTCTGAAGAAAAGGAATCTACAAAGAAGACTAAGCAAGATTAAAGATACTTCTTCTTCTGAAGGTAACAATACTCTTCTTAGTTCTTGTACATATCTTGTTTGCATCGTCTCTGTACATATCCTATATATCTATCTCTTGGAACATAATGTGTTCCAAGAAAAACTATACCTATGGAAGAACAACAAGATAAGTATTTCTATCATTATACAAGTTAGATAATACACATGAAAGGATGAAATACATCAAAAAAATCATGTGGAAGCTATTACAGGATAAGTTGAAATCAGAATCAATCATGAAGAGATTTAGAAGAAGCAAAGGTAGAAAGAAGTTAAAAATCAAGAGGAAATTGGAGAAAGACTTATGACATTTTGCAGAAGACAATCAGATGAAAGTGTGGACTTCGTTAGACGGAGGGAGCCAATTATATATTGCAGAATCCAATAAGGATGCAAATGGAAGCGTGGACTTTGTTAGTTGGAGAGATACAATTATATGCACTCATACATGAAGCAAGGATTTGGAGGGAGCTAATCCTATGATCCATTGAAGATGATGAAGTATATATCCATGTTAGAAGCCATGAAAGACAATGCGTGTTTAGTTCAACCTCAGAAGAAGTCTTCTTCGAAGAGCAGCCTTAAAGTATCCTTGGTTGTCCATCCACATCCATGATTCTATAATGAAAGGAAGAAGTGGAATTTTTACGACATGGAATCTATAAGAAACTCCATGGACCTAAGAGCTAAAGAAAAACATCAGGAAGAACATGAAGATTCGAAGAAAGAAAGAGAAGCCAAAACAACCAGTCACTGTATTAAGAATCACAAGATTACCAGCCTAATATGAACTCGCTAAAAGCAATCAAGCAGAGGAACTGAAAGTTATGGTGAAGAAAATGTATATATGCAAGCATTGCAAGATCCAAAACTAGAGGTTCTCCCAGATGGAGGGAAAAGACTAATCAAGCATTACAATCAAGCATTGCATGACAATTACGTGTTCTAGTAAACTAGACATACCTCTACATGAGTCTTTATATCATCTACAATATCCATGGGTTGGAGTTCTACATTATATGAATGCAAAGACTATTCTCCAGAGAAATTGAACAAAGAGCATATGAAGAGAAACCTAAAGACATTGAATCATACCAGAAAGAGACCCTTGTATGCAGATGGAAGAAGATAACTTGGTGGAGAACCTCCAGTGCACAACATAAGCGTGGTGAATATTTTCTATAACAAAGATATTGTATCAAGATGATTACTCAGAAGATCAGATCTCATGATGACAGAGGAAGTGCCACATGGATATGTTCCAGTTTTCCAAACAATGATATACTTTATTGATCAGAGCTACATGAAGCCTTCAAAGAAAACCAGTGTTCCAGACTGAAGTACATTTGAAGTCAAGCATTACAGTATCTATGATGAAGTATATAAAGGATAAAGTGGTTCTCCAATACATCTCTCCACAAATGAGGAGATAAGTAGACATTTTTCTAAATATTCTATCCAAGATGAAAGAGTTTGCATACTCAAGATAGAGCTCATGGAGACAACCTCCTTATTGAAAAAGGAAGAGATGACTCCCAAGTTGGGAGGGAGAATTGGTGTATTATTGATTGATGGAAAACCATTTTTCAGTTCGAAAAATGGTCCAGGATGAGCATATTCTTTCCAGTTCGGAAAGTGGATTGAGATTTCTGACGGACAAACATTTTCTAGTTCAGAAAATGGTCCAGATTGATGATGTACCATAGATACCAACTTCCCATTGTGGTTAAAATGGGAAGTGGCCTAGGGAATTCTCTCTTCTTGAGGGTTACACAAGAAGACTGACCCGCCTAACCGGAAAACGATTTACGATTGTGGCTAACATGGGGAATGGTCCATTTTGGAGGTTGGTGTAGGACAACCATTTCCTTTGTAATTGGTTTGGATAGTCATTCCTTAGGGCGGATTCATTCTCTCCAAGTTTCACTTTGTTTAGAGTCGGAGGAATGGCCGAGGGTGGAGAATGGTCTAGGTTCAACAATCAGGGACAAACATTCCTTAGGGTAGACTCATTCTCTCCAGGTTACACTTTGTTTAGTGTTGAAGGAATGGCCTGGGGTGGGGAATGGTCCATCCTTAGAAATCAGGACAGTTTTTCTTCCTTACTTGAGAATAGTCCAGATACCTCATCATTGATGTCTTACCTTTTTAATGACATATGCTCTTCCAATATCTCAGTGATGTGAGTGAAAGAATGACCCAGATGATTCATTTTATATCATAACATTGTTTCTGTGCAGGTTGATATCAGATGATTGTTATGAAGACTGTATGTTTTTAGATAGTAGATGTATACTATTGTAGTGGATGTGTTCCAATATTTGATCAAGTATCTGTGTGATACTTGGTGTCATAGTGTGTCAGTAGATTGTAGTTGTTTACTACTATGCATAGACACAGTTGTGTTCTATTGAATGATATTGTTCGGATTTCCTTGAATACTATCAGCAGTGTTGAAAATAATTATCATCCAGATGAATGATGAATAGAGATTTTCTAGAAAGAAAATGGTTCAAAACATTTACTCTTCTAGATTAGAAGAATCGCTCTTGTGTCACTCTGTGGGGTGAGCATCGTGTCTGTTTACTGAGATAGAGTATGGTTTCGAGAGATGATGCAGTTGATGAAACTAATGATGATGATGGTCCTCATGATCTACTCATGTGATAGTCTATACAACTATGTTGATTCTACCAGGTGAATGGTATGTTTGTGCTCAAGACCATTACCTGTAATACCTCCCTAGCTAGAAGTGAGTGTTGATATTGTGGTATCTGCAGGAGGTATTTACCTCCATGTGTAAACTTAAAGGGAATAGAATATTCCCAGAAGCAACAAGAAACCCTAATAAGTTGGATAATAACCCTAGAAGACTTTTCCTCTCAAGAAGATAACTTGTATTAGGTTATTAGCTTCCAAGAGAAGAAGTCGTTCAGAAGAAATAATATATACTGAACAGACAGATACCCAGAATGAGAAGTCGGCCCAAACAGTTAGCCAGAATCAGTATAAATATAGGAGGCCACTCTTCATTCTACCAGGGAGTCTCAAAATTGTAGAGCAACACTTGTGCGCACTATAGTGCCCAGTTGTTATAACCATAATTTTCACCAAACATGCTTACCTGGCATCAAGCCATCTAAAATTCCTTCTTTGCCAAAACATTGTTGAACAACTCTTCTTAAAAACACCTTTTAAAAAGGCCCACATGCCCTGCTCCATTGTTGCATGTGTGTACATGCTATCTGACCCAAGACAACCTGCGTGTACCTACAAAAGCACGAAAAAAGGAAAGTTTTTGATGGAACACATAGCTTTGTGTGTGTTAACTAAACCTTCCGACCATGCATGGACAAGGATTCGACCAAATACCTAGCTTCTTCTAGCCTATAAAAGAAGGGTTAGGAGTCCAATTTGGAAGAGGAGAATCATAGTAAAGAAACTATAACGGATTGCGCATTCCCTTTGTCCCAACCCTTTAGCCATCCTTGTGCAAAGAGAAATATAGAGCAAAGAAGTTCAAGGACAGTTAAAGAGGAGACTGGGACCAGGTTCGCAGAGCAGTGGGCGACTTCATCATTGTAAGTTGATTTGTTGAAGTTAATAATAAAGAAGTACTTTTCCCATCCCACCCTATGATGTTTTCATAGTTTATTGCATATATATTGATTGAATCTCTAATGCATTAATCTGTAGATCAAATGCATGTGTAATATTTTGTTTGTCTTGTGTGAATGCAGGTCGGCCTTCGGAGGAGAACTGCAGTCAAAGAACGATCAAGCATGAAGAAGGATCAATATAAAATGCCCGAAATAAGGTATGCTCACTTGATCTTCTCAACTACGTATTTTCTTAAGAATAATGGGAATTAGGTCTAGGACGATGGTAGAAAGTAGATTTCTTTAGGTATTTTCTGCATGCATAATAAAACCCTAATTGCTAGTCCGTAGAGGGATTTCCCACTCACAACTGAATTAGCGACTGTACAGGGGAAATCTCTAGGGTTTTTGGGAATATTTTTTTGGGTATTTTTAAGAATTGGTTTCATTTCCTATTTTTAAAGTTTCTGCAAAAGTCTGAGCTAAAAGAGATTCTGGTCTTCCATACCAGTTATCTCTTTTTCTTTGCTTGACTGTATTTTTTTTCGAGACACACAGAGGTACACGCAGTCTGTATAAGGTATGCACGCATGTACCCGCGCCCTACCTTCTCACAGCCTGTGTGTACACTCTAGGTTAGGAAGTATCAGTCGCGTGTATGATCTAGATAATTTCTTTTAGAGAGGCATTCACCCTCTCCCCTATTAGAAATAGTCCTTCTCAGGGGTTTTCTGGAACTCTTTCTAGTCTTTGTTGTTTGTAGTCTATAGCTTAGGTTTCATGTCAGATTGGTTTGTGATATGAAGTTTTCCTTGAATTATTTTCTTTTTTCTGTTAAAGTAAGTGTCTGAGTCTTCAAGAGATCATGGTTCTCAGTACCAGTGCTCTCTGCCTGGGCTGGATTTCTTGGCCTTTCATTTGTCTCAAAGTTTCATAGATACACGTGGCCTGTATAAGTCCATCACGTGTGTACACGCGCTCTCACTTTACACAGCTTACCTGCACATGCTTGTTGTTGAACTGTCAACAATGTGCTTGTGGAGAAAATTTTTGTTGAAGGTCAGGCAGTCATCCTTTCCTTTGATGAGAGTTATACCTCTCAGGTTTTTGGGTCTCTGTCATAGCGATCAGTAACTTGGGTTTGATCACAACAATAGCTTGTTTTTTCATTAAAACATTTCAGTCTCTTTTAGAATCTTTTGTTATTTCTGCTTTGATTGGAAGAAAATATAAAAAAAAACTTAGTTTTTTAGGTCTCTTTCTTTCCTGGCATTTTCTTTGCATTGTTATTTGAAAAAGAAAAAGAAATTAGCATAGAGTTGTGTTTTCTTCTAATTTTAAAAAGCATTTAAAAATAAATAAATTATAATCATTCTTTGCCAGTGTTCATATAAGTTTCATCATTTTTCGCAAGAGTCTTAACACCATCAGTTTCACTACCGTACCCTTTTAAGTCAATCAATCCAGTAAAAATAATGCTAATTAAAATTTACTAGACTTTATGTTTGTAGGGTCCATCAACTAGATTAGGCTAGAGCCTTGATTTAGGTTGGAGAGGAAACTCTTCGAGGCTATAAAACAAACATACGAGTCTGTGCTAAAGAGTGTAGAAGTCTAGTATCGTGAAAGTTATCTGGGAACCCCCTCTGACACAGGGGATAAACACAAGGTCGCATGCGGAAAGGTAGCAGAGATAACCCCTCCAAAGTCAAACCAATCGTAGTGGAGAACACATATAGAGGGCTTGTCTTGGGATTTCGTTGATTTCATTTGCCACAGAGCTTTATGGGTCTCAAATCCATTTGAGGTCCTCAATTTTCTTCTGGACCACTTTATTTCGATACCCTTGGTAGGTTTTAGGCTTGATACCTTGCTCATTGTGGTCTACTTGACTGTCGACTGTACCCACCTGGTGACTGTTCATGCAATGGCAACCTAGTTGCCTATCTTTCTAGTGACATACATAGGTGACTGCGGGGGTATACCATGGTACCTAGGACATACATTGGGCCATGCTTTGTAGAGTGTACTAGGAGGGTGCTTCCATTTTCGAATTGCACCTGCACTGGTAAGTTGCTCTAGTGTTGGTTGGTGTAACTGTTATTCCAACTAGTTAGTCGTTTGCTTGATTTTCCTTTAGGAACTTTTAGTGTGTGCTCTATGCTCCCTAGTTTTCCATAGTGAGTTAGTCATTCATGGATTTGGGTCTCTAAACTAGGGTGGTAGACCACCCACTTCGTCGGTCAGGAGGATTTTTTGGTCTTCTGCTTAGAAACGTGGAGCTGCCTTTTTATAGGCGTTGTTTTGATATCATTGGTTCTTCAGAGTCAGTGTATGAGACTTTTACAAATTTGAACGATACTGCAAGGGGAGAACCTATGCATAAGATCTTCATGGCTAAAGTTCCATGAGATACCAACCAAGGAGCCCCTTCACAAGACGATTCTTGTTCTTTTCCCTTCTTCGGAAACATTGGTGTCCCTTTGATGGCCACTTTGTACATTCCTAGGTTGAATGTGGGATTACCGGTTTGGCTGGGTACCATTCCAAATGTCCCAAATGCTCTTGACACTTCTCAGTTAAGAACTTTATGTCATGGGCACCCTATTGATGTTTCTTCATCAACAAAGTCTTCTCCTCCTCCTTCTCCCACCTATGGTGAAAGTACAGTTACTAGTAACTGGAAGTCTAAACGAAATAGAAAGAGGAAGAATAGGAACATGAAATCACCAACCTCTATGATTGATGTTGGAGATAGGTTGAAAACCTCTACAAGTCACGTTGAAGACCAGTACCCAGCCTCTACAAGTTACACTAGGGGAAATCACCCACCCTTTGCAACTCATGTTGGGGGAAAAGGTCCAGTCCCTGCTAGTCATACTGGCAATAGGTCTGTAGCCTCTGCGAGTCATGTTATCAACCCATCACCACCCTCTGCAAGTCATGTTGGAGATGTGCAACCAACCACTACCAGTAATTCTAGGGGCATTGATTCTGTTGAGAAACCTAGACGGATAGGACGTAAGCCTAAGTTCCCTTGTAATCTTTTCAAGGGAGATCACCTTACTCATCTATGCCCTGCCATTACAGAGGTACAAAGATTGTGGTCCCTGTCTGCACGCTCTTCGAATTCTGAGTCTTCTGAGGTTTCCTCACAGTCTATTCAACCATTGTTTGAGAAAGTGGTTGTGCCAATACAGTCATTGGCTGATCCCACTCCTCTGTCCGGGGGTGAGGTACCTTTAGACCATGTAGTCTCGCAACCTATTCAAACATTGGTTGCGAAAGTGTTCATGTCAATGTAGTCATTAGTTGAACCCACTCCTCTTCTGGGGGGTGAGGTACCTTTAGACCATGTAGTCTAGCAGCTTATTCATCCATTGGTTGTGGAAGTGGTCATGCCGATGCAGTCATCGGCTAATCCCACTCCCCTTTTCGGGGGTGAGGCGCCTTTATACCATGTAGTCCCGCAACCTATTCAGCCATTGGTTGCAAAACTGGTCATGTCGATGCAGTCATCAGATGATCCCACTCTTCTTTTGGGGAGTGACGTGTCTACAGACTATGTTTTTAGCATTTCTAGATCAGTACTTTCATAACAAGGGGGCATTCTTCTCGTTCTAAGCACAACCCCTCCAAGCCATAGGATGGTTTCCTTTGATTGGAATGACCTTGTTGAGCCTTGTCTTCCTTCTGCCACACCTTTTCAAATAAGGGTTGAAGTTAATTCAACAAGCATTTATCGATGTATTGTGGATGAAGGAGCCTCTACAAGTATTTTATTCTCCTCGATTTGGAAAGTCTTGGGATCTCCCAAGCTTGTGTCTTCTTCGCATGAACTGTTGGCTTTTGATAGATGTTCTAGTGAATATTTGGGGGTTCTTCCTCAGTTTCCTATCTCATTAGGTGGGAAGATTTTCTGTGTCGATGTTATAGTGCTGCAAGTCCCGTTAGATTTCAATATGCTTCTCGGGCATGATTATGTATATGCTATGAATGTTGTGGTGTCTACACTCTTCTGGGTGATGCATTTCCCTCACAATGGAATCATTGTCACTATCAACCAACTGGCATCTGACAATCACCATCATAATTCAACATTATTTCAGACTACCCCTTTATATGTTCCTAGCGTTCGTGTAGACTCTACCCTGCCACAGGTTAATTATGTGGCATCTTATCCTCGATGTTCAATTGCTTCTGAGAAAGAACCTTTGCAATCATGTGTTCCCTCTTGAGACTTGGTCTCAACAATTGATCCATTGGTTTATCCAATGGGGGCATGGGAGCCCTTGTTTCCCCCTGTTGGTCCAAGTAGGCTTGAGTATCCTTCCAAGTCTAATCTCGTTGTTAGTATATCCTCAAGCCCTCATGATCGTGATTCTTCATTGATAGACTCTGTCATTCTTGGTCAGAACCTCCATTGTCATATGGAGTATGGTCAGTTTACTTCACCCTTTCAGACTGTCAACCTTCGTTTGTGTGAATTCTTGGATTTTGAATTGCCTTTAGATGAGTCTATCCTTGAATCCATGACTACGGTTTCTATTCCATAAGAGGAATTACACCATGGTTTGTGATTTTTTCCTTTTTGGGAGACTTCCCAAGTTGATTATCGAAGAGACTCTTTTTTGAGCCTAGCAACAGGCTCTACCTGAGCCAGTTTCATACATGATTTGTAGCTCCCATGGAATCTTCTTTAAGCCCATTTCAGACTCCCTAAAGATGAAAAGATTTTTGAGTGACCTTGTTTCTTCACATTCATTAAATTGGTCCAAAAGAACGTTCCTTAAACAGGTCTTCGTTTAATCCCTTGTCAGACCCTTTAAACATGAAAATATTGTCGAGCGATCTTATGGCCTTTCATGCTCGTTAAACTGAAATTTGAAGTCACATCTGTCCGACGGTAGTTTACCCCTTTTTCGGTCTAGAAGGTCAACTGTACGAACAAAGGTATACTCTAAAGAACTTCAGTTCTCTAGAAGAGTACCCTCAGGTATAATTTTACCCCTTTTTTGGGCCTAAGGGACTAAATTTATGAAAAAGGAACCCCCACAGAGTCCATAGTTAAGCTCTTTTTAGACTCCCTAAAATTGGAAAGATCATCAAGTGACCTTATTCTTTCACACTGGTTAAAATGGGTCAGAAGAACATTCTTGATGGAATCCATAGTTAAGCTTTTTTCAGACTCCTTAAAAAAGAAAAAATGGCCCAGTGATCTTGTCTTTATCACACTCGTTAAAATGGTTTTGAGTAGACGTCTTGTCGGTGCTAGTTTACCCCTTTTTTGAACTGACTTGACTACCTTCGAAAAAGGTACCCTAATGGAGTCTCCTTTTACGTTTTTCAGCCTCTCTAAATATGAAATACCGTCGAGCTTACCTTCTCTGGGATCATTAAACTCACATCGAAGGACGTTACCATTGTGTGTTTTATTAATCGCATTTGCATACCCGAGTCTTTGGTCTAATGTCGGCTCCATGTTGCTCTCAACTGAACCATCTGAAGCATGCCTTATACGCAAGCCCTATAGCACTTTGCCTCTGTGTCTTGACACCTTTAGCCCCTGGAGGATTTTTCTCGAGTGTCCTTACTCTGAACATCAGTCTTGTTCCTATGCCTTGAACTTGTATGTTTGCAACAATCGTTCCTCCTTTGTAACATAACATTATTTTATTCTTTTTCAAAAATTATTGAAAAAAGACAAAAAAATCAATTATACCCCAAAACGAGGAAGGGAAAAGTATTTTATTTATTGGCATCATAATGAGTCGCCCTTGGATAAAGCACATGTGTCCATTTTTTTATCAAACTCTAGGATTTAATACGACCTTAGGAATTTGTTCTCGCTACATAGAGCTATGTCCTCCTCTGTTTGGTTATTCTTCCAAACATAAGGAGAGTTTGTGTTTTCTCCTTCCTCATAAACTTATGTTAATGCCATGCTACCTGAGTCTCATCATTTGTCATGCTATTTTCCAAGGGAAGTTTTTACCAAGCCTGAGTCGACCCCTCTAGAGTTTGTCTCTTGCCCTCATACCAGCCATCCTGAACATCCAATCAAGTCTTTGCTCAAAATCAATGAAGCCTTTAGTCTGATCGTCAAGATTCTCTAGTCCATGACTGATGAGCCATTGAAGACCTCTAGGTAGTGAAGTCGTACACTCATATTACACTCCTACCCAAGTTTTCAAGATTTTGAGGTTGTTGCTCGAGCTCTGAAGACCTCATCTCCAACCATCAGGCCTTATCAGCTTCTAAAAGATGGATACTTTACATGTATATATTTTTTGTTTTCGAGATGTATCTCTGTTGTGTATTGTTTGTGGCTACACTTTATATATTTATATGACATGGATCTACAGTTTATTTGATTGGTAGCCATGATTCTATTTTTATCCTGAGCATGGGTATGCCCAGATCGGTGAGACAATTGTTATTTTTGAAGATGATACCTCCCGATTTCTGGTCCCTGGGCTCACTTGTTCGGCACATTGGTGAAGATTGTTAATGTATTTCGGCCATTGGATGCTCTTCTGACCTCACACATTAGGGGGCATCTATTATAACCCTAATTTGCACCAGACCTGCTTACTTGGCATTAGGCCATCTCAGATTCCTTCTTTGCCAAAACACTTTTGAACAAATCCTCTTAAAAAGACATTTTAAAAAGGCCCGCGCACCCTGATCCATTACTACACATGTGTACACGCTAGCTGACCCAAGACAACCTGCATGTACCTACAAAAGCACGAAAAAAGGAAAGTTGCTGACGGAACACACACCTTTGGGTGAGTTAACTAAACCTTCCAGCCATGCATGGCCGAGGGTTCGACCAAATACCTAGCTTCTTCTAGCCTATAAAAGAAGGGTTAGGGGTCCCATTTGGAAGATGAGAATCATACTAAAGAAACTATACCCGATTGAGCATTCCCTTTGTCCCAACCCTTTAGCCATCCTTGTGCAAAGAGAAATATAGAGAAAAGAAGTTGGAGGATAGTTGAAGAGGAGCCTAGGACCAGGTTTGCGGAGTAGTGGCCAGCTTCATCATTGTAAGTTGATTTGTTGAAGTTAATTTTGGACACACCTACCACACTTAGAGGGGGGGTGAATGAGTGTGAGGCTTTTTTTCCCAAAACATCCCTCTTGCACAAAAACTCATCAATTAGCATTCAACATTTATTCATTACCCATTGTTGTCATTTATAACTAGTTAGATGTGAGCACATATCAACAAAATATATCAGC
>ML785851.1:465314-488775 GCA_009831015.1 Picea engelmannii
TTTGTCACCTTATTTTATCATTTCTTCTTTTAGGTCACTTTGACTTCTTTGACTTTGGGGGCTTCAAGCCTTCATGTGGGTGTTATTCATCTTCTTAAGGATATAAATCTCAAACCATGAGGAGTTATGTGACATTCCACATACCACAAGAAATGGCATGACAAGCACTATCCATCTAGGATAGTTTCACCAACAATTTCTTTGATCTTCATCTCGTTATTCCTCATACAAGCATGGGTCCTCCAACCATTCTTCTAGGATAACTCAATCTATAAAGTATCTTATCATGAGGGATTTCACCACAAGGGGACCACTTTGGATTTCATCTGTTTGTGCACCTTATCAATCATGATAAGACAATAATGAGAGCATGGGTCCTCCAACCATTCTTCTAGGATAACTCAATCCACAAAGCGTATTCCCATGAGGGATTTCACCATAAGGGGACCACTTTGGAGTTCATCCATTTGTGCACCTTATCAAACATGATAAGACAATAATGAGTCATCTATACATTTTTCCAACAATGCATCATATACCAATGAAACCACATCGATCCATCTTCATCATGTATCAATGACAACTCATTGATCCATCTTCATCTATGCATTCTCATCAAGGACAATACATATTATATTACATCAATCATCAATCATCAATCAATCAATCCTTTGAAATCAATCAATCATTTGACATCAATCAATCAAACCATTGGCATCAATGAAAACATGATCCAATAGTTAATAATAAAGAAGTATTTTTCCCGTCCCACCTTATGATGTTTTCATAGTTTATCACATATATATTGATTGAATCTCTAACCCATTAATATGTAGATCAAATTCATGTGGAATTATTTGTTTGTCTTGTGTGAATGCAGGTCATCCTTGGGAGGAGAGCTTCAGTGAAAGAACGATCAAGCGTGAAGAAGGATCGATATCAAATGCCCAAAATAAGGTATGCTCACTTGATATTATTAACTACGTATTTTCTTAAGAATAATGGGGATTAGGTCTGGGACGATGGTAGAAAGTAGATTTCTTTAGTTCTTTTATGCATGCATAATAAAACCTTAAGTTCTAGTTCGTAGAGGGATTTCCCACTCACAACACTAGTTTTGTGTGTAGATTTGTAGGAGAGTTGCCATTGCAGTTCTTCCAATGATAACAGATCACATTTGGCTTGGACTATCTCTTGGTTAGAATTTGGACTATCTGATCATCTCTTGTTTGATGCACTATCCTTGTGGAAAGGTGCGCTACCCTTTGTTTGACTATCTAGCCTAGGGTTTTCTTCCGGAGTGATTCTGTGTCAAGGTTAAGGTGCTTGGAGGGTGGCTTCGTCCTATGGTTGGGTGACAATAGTGATATTATCAATGGTGAAACAAACACATCCATTATATTTTAACACCCTTCTGGATGTTCCATGTATATTTCCTCATCTAAATCTCCATGTAAGAATGTTTTTTAAACATCTAGTTGTTCTAAATCCAGATCAAGTAATGCAACTAATGCTAACACAACTCAAATTGAAACAAGCTGAAGAACTGGTGAAAAAATATCATGAAAATCAATACCTTCTTTCTGAGAATATCCTTTTTCAACCAACCTTGTTTTGTACCTTGGAATCTTATCATCAACACCCCTCTTTATCTTAATGAACCACTTGCAACCCACAATCTTCACGTATTTTAGGAGTTCTACCATGTCCCATGTTCCATTCCTCTCTAACACATTCATTTCCTCTTTCATCGCTTCTTTTTTTTTTTTCATTATCAGACACCTACATTGGTTCCTAATAGAAAATAGGTTCCTCATCATTAGTAATCAAAGAAACACATGAAAAAAAACCATCATACCTTCTAGGAGGCTTTATGACATGTGTAGATATTGTTTAGGATGTTTGTGCTTGATCCAAATTTTGTTGATTATTATCTCCATCCACATTTTCTTTTGCGGAAACTTCTTCATGAACATCTTCAAAAACTTATTCGTGTTCATTGTCTTCAGTAGATAAACGAGTTTCAAACTGTATTTAATGATATTCTGGTACTTTTGCATGTTTCACTTGAACATCTACATATTATTTAATGATTCATGAGTCATCACATATAACGTCTCTGTTAATGGTGATTTTGTGGGAAGTAGGGTCCCACAATCTGTATCCCTTAATACCCAACAAAAATAAGTATTTTTTATTTTGGATCTCATTTAGAATGTTGATGTTTAGGAATAAGAGCATAAGGCTCACAACCAAAAAGAATAAGATTATAATAGTCACAAGGGTGACTTGTCCATCCTTCTCCTAAAATATTACATACTATTGTTGTTGATGGTGATCGATTGACCAAATAACAAGTTGTAGAAACTTCTTCTTCCCACAATTCCTACTACAACTTGGCATCACTGAGCATGTTCATTTATCTTTCTAGAATATTCCTATCCATGTGTTCAACAACATCATTTTTCTAAGGATTATAGGAAGTGGTTTTATTCCTATCAATCCCAGACTCCTTGCAATTGCTCTCAAATTCCATTGACATAAATTCACCACCATTATATGTTCTTAAACATTTTATTGACCTGCTTGAATTATTTTTAACTAAAGATATAAACTACTTCAAAACAACAAAGATGTAATGACCCCATCGTTAGGACTACAAGCGAAGCCAAAGTTCATTTTTTTTTTTTTGTTTCTAGGCAGGAAGGCTAAGACGACAATAGTTGAACCACACAACTGAGGATGAATGCAAGAACGTTGTCTAGGCAACAGACATTTATGACTCCATGCACTGGCACATGAGCAACTGGGCAAAACATGCGTAAAACAACAAGGAGAAATGATTACCAGCCCGATGCAAACATGACCATGCCTACAAGATAAGGGACAACATCCCCATCACGACACAAAAACCTTGACAACCAAAGACTATAAACTCAAGGAGTGCAAACCAACTGCATCAAGGCGCTCAATCTGTGCGCCAACAGAAAACTTACAATTCTCAACAACACTCATATGGAAGGCACCAACTCCAGCCAAGTTATCATTCTCCATTATCCAATAGGGTGTGCCATGATCCCCTCATCGGGAGTCATGCCATCCCCAGGTGATTGAAGCGTCAATAATCTTGGCACAATATGACCTAACGGGACCAAGGACTCAAGAAAACCAGCGGGCTATGAGCCAAAACAACTAACAAGGTTACTATGCCCACACCCGAAGAAACCGGTTGACAAGACTCAAGATGACGTTGTTCGAAGGAAGTGCAATATAAAACATGACTTCCCCAACAACCCAATCATTCATCAAGTCTAAACTAGTCAATAATTACAATTTGTTTTAAAATTGATTACCAATCCAAATTTAGTAGGTCTAAATTATAAATTAGTCTTTAATTTACAATATAATTTAACACGAAATATGATCAATCTCATCATGTCTAAATTACAAATTAGTCATAAATTTACAATCTAATTAACATTAAATACAAGTCAAATTTGGCAAGTCTACATTACAATTTAGTCATTAACTTACAATATGATTAACATTAAATACAAATCAATTCGACAAGTCTACATTACAATTTAGTCATTAATTTCAATCTAATTAACATTAAATACAAATCAATTCGGCAAGTCTACATTACAAATTAGTCATTAATTTCAATCTAATGACAAGTCTAGTTTAATCAATACTAAAACTAATTTGACAAGTCTAATCTAATTTAATTTAAAGAATGTCTATAAAGGAAGTAAAGTTGTCTAATCAAATTAAAGGATGTCTACTCAAAGGTTGTTAATTAAAGGCTGTCTAGGAATGATAATAAAATTGTTGTGTAATAACGCCATCCCTTTGCATCTACCAACTATTAAATTCCTAATAAATGTGCATGCAGTCAGCTATGAATTCATATCTGTCAATGATATAATTCACTATCAATTGAAGAAAAGGCACCATATAAAATGCATGAATTACCTCCAATTAGACACGCATCAATAACCAACGCACCACAAAATTAATGAAACACAATCAACACAAGTGGTGATTAAATGCAACACATTCCTAAAGGGGGTAACATCTTTAGGTAACAAACAATATCGCGGTCTTAACAACCATGATTGTGGTCTTAACCATGGCAAAATCACATTCTTTTAATGCAAGAAGGAAGTAGCTGTCAAAATGAAAGGTACGCTCTATGAACTAAAACATAAATAACACCAATGATAAACGTATAAATCACTGTCTTGCCACCAATATGCCCACATTAACCAGTAAGGCGCAAACAATTCATGGAGGAGAAAAATATCCCAGATATATAAATTCGTTGGGAAAAATTCACCACCAAATCAAACGAAATGCAGTCCTAAGAAGTGGAAAAATCGCCAGGAAAACAAAAACCAAATGCAGTCTTAATCAAGCAACGAATGTAGTCTGACAATGGAAAATCACAGTCTTAACTAGTGGTGGAAAAACACAGTGCAAAAAAAACAACAATGGACACGCATTAATAATAAAAACACAGAGCAAAGAGATCCGGCAATGGCAATGCCTCCAGAAATTGTAGAGCAATAATTCGATCGTAACTGAATACCAACATCTGCTTCTAAATGACTAAATCTTCTCGAAACATTAAAATTGTATTGGGTAGTAAATTTGTGGGTAAAGTTAATAGCAGTGGGTTAAATCGCATGGGTGAATGTCGTCAATAGTGAAGAAGAGAAGAGGTTTAACACAGGAAAAAATGTAGAGAGTAAATTCCATTGAATCACAGGAAACGCAAAGTAAAATCGTAGAGTAATGGTAGACCGGAACTAATGAAAAACACACAATAAATCGCCAAGAGAAGCATTATAAACTCAGCCTTAAATAATTTCCAGGAAGGGTATTAAACATAGGGAACAACGCAGAGGATCATAAGAGGTTCGTTGTGGGAAGAAAAACCACCACAGAGGTAATCAATGCAACAAGGCACAAGAAATTCACTTAACCAGGGACAACCAAAACAGATATACAATGGGGCCAACACATCCTTCGCTCATCATCCACATACAAAAAAGTAGGGCATTAGAATCTATAGGTCGTTGTGCACCGAAGTGACGACCATCGATTTGGCTACTGGCCAATTGTTCAGGCATGGACTGACAAAATAGGGATGAGGATGAAGTAAAGAACAACCCATCAAAACAAATTGATAAAACCAGTTAGACAGTCACAACATTCAGGGATCGAAATCCAAGGGAATCAAATCAAACAATGAGCTTGAGTATTAAGGGGAAAATTAAGTTCTAGGTTGAAATTCTAAGTCAACATTTTCTTTAACCAAGTAAAAGTATAGAAATAAAAGCGTAAAGTATAATAATAATCTACCATGCAAAAATAAAGGATGCATACAGTATCCCAAGTCTCCTTCTCTGAGTCGTTGTCCCACGCCATTGGTGCAGCTCTCGCTTTCCCACTGATGAGACTTCATCGTTACCTCCCAGTCAATGCTAGGGGTACTCTTCTTCCCCCTTAGCCCCTCGAGCCACAAAGAGGCCACACACACTAAACTAGAGAACAACTAGCTCCCAACTCACGTCGCAAGGCTGAGATACCACCCCTCACCAATATGGGTATCCCAACTCTCACAATCTAAGTCAATCAAGTCTAAATTTTTGCAACATAAAATTATGCATCACAGAAGAGCTCTATCATCCTTCTCCTCCCTCCTTTATATAGAGTTTCTAAGTCATTTACTTTCCCAAAATCCCATTTAATTTATTGTTCAATAATTTAATTCATAAAAATCCTCCTCGTACATGTGTCACCCATCCCCTTCATTGCACCATAAATTTATTTCATTAATTAATTAATTACTCATATTTCCATCACCCACATAAAAACATTCCTAGAATAGCTCCTAGGTGTCCCCATATTCCCTTACACATTTTAATGACTTACCCCCTTATTAATTTACCAGTTAAGTTTAATTTAGAAAGTTCTTAAATGCTAGATACCTTACTAAGTTAGTCTTTCTGATTTTTCCTTGTGTTTCCCCTTTCTTTTTATGTTTCTCGCTTTTTCCTAGTTTCCTATTTCTTTTAAATTTCCCTCTTTCCCTTTTCATTTAAACTCAAATTTGAAAGTGTAGAAAACTACCTTTTTCCCCTTTTCCTTTTTAATTAACAAATTTTTAATTAGCATATGTAAGAAAACAATTATTTCCCCTTCTCCCCCCTTTTCAAACTTTATCTCCCAAAAGATTTTTTATAAATTAATTAAATTGCTTACCCCCTTCTCGTCACATGATTAATGATGATTATCAATATTATTCATATATATATATATATATATATATATATTATCACAAGAATCACTTAGACCTAGATGTTATTTTCCTAGGCTAGGCAACATTTTATTAGGGAAATTGTTTTAAATCTTTCTCATCACATTATTTGTTGTAAGTCCATATAGGTTTATTAATTTATTATTTAACAACGCAACGTGCCCTTCAGGACACACTAGGTGCTCCAAGGGTGCCACTCACCTCATTCTATTTCCCTTGCATGACGTTCCCTTCAGGACGCACTTTGTGCTCCAAGGGTGCCACTCGCCTCATTTTGTTTCCCTTCTGCGACATGCTCTTCAGGACACACTCCATGATCCAAGTGTGCCACTCACCTCTTGACTGACTTGGTAGACATCAAAAACCCTTGGATTCAATACTGTGTCAGGTGATCTTGTGGGAGACTAAGGGACTCTAAGGAATAAGGCCCCTACCTTATTATGCACCCCTTAGAATCATCGTGAGAGACTATCGCAGTTGGCCCTCACGACATCGTGGGTATTCTCGAACTAGGTAATCGTTAACCTACATTTTGAGCCATGGCAGGTGTGCTAGTAGGCTGTGGCAGGGTAGTTGTCCACACTTCTTCCTCAACGTCTCTGGTTATCATGCATGACCCCTCTACTCCACATGTGAGTTTGGTTGAAAAGCTATCGTCATCTTTCATCATCAACAAGTCATGTCAGAAATAATATCCATAATCATATCATCTAATCAAATGCACAAATGTCATATATTCAACAATCAAACCCCCAATAGTCCACTCCCCGAATCGATCCAGAGTCCAAGAGGTTTCATCGATGCCTCTGCATCTTCAAGGTCCAAAATCCTTCACACTCAGGAAAACTGAGTCAATAGCACCTCTCTATGTCAATAAAACCAAATAACATGTCATCAATACATAACGCCTCATAATCATAATCAGATGTCCAATAGTATAATAATTCGGATCACTTGCAAGCAAGTGTCCTCAAAGAAAAAGTTCGCTCAGTGCATGCAAGAGAAGGATGTTACATACACCCCCTCTTGGTCTAAACTTCATATCGAAGTTTCATAGTATATTAGTGCCGAAATAATTTGTATCATAGTATCATAAGTCTATCTATCAAACAAAATTGGAAACTATTGATGCATATCATATGCGTCCTCCCAAGTTGTCGAGTGCGAACTATAGTTTTCCCACTAGAGCTTGACCTGATCTACTGTTCAAATTCGTAGTTGTTGAATGTGATAATCCAGGATGTGGATCAACTCAGCTGTGAGTGCCCCCTCATCTGATACCTGCAAGAAACTCATGTCAATAACATGTGTAGGGTCACTAATATAATGTCTCAAAATAGATACGTGAAAAACATCGTGCATACGCGTCAAAGAATTAGGCAAGGCTAGTTGATAGGCCATGGGCCCCTTCCTCTCCAAAATCTCTAAAGGTCCCACGAATATGGGAGATATTTTATCTCCATTTCCAAACTTGATCCAAATCTTATGTGGTTTTACCCACAAGAAGACTCGATCGCCAACTTTGTAACTACGGTCGACATGGTGCGCATCGACATAACTCTTGTGTCAATCCTGCGCTTCTTTAATCCTTTGTCTTATTGTTTGAATTTTCTCTTCCATTTCTTGGTTCACTTCTGGTCCCACCAGGAACCTATCCTCAAGCCAATCCCAAATCAAAGGGGTTTGACATGGTCGTCCGTAAAGAAACTTGAAAGGCACCATCTTAATGGTTCTTTGGTAACTATTGTTATAATCGAATTCCACCAGTGGAAAGAATTCTTCCCAACTCTTTTGTTGGTCCATCACATACATGTGCAACATGTACTCCAAAGTCTGGTTCATTTGTTCGGTCTGCCCGTCAGTCTCCTGGTGATACGTAGTACTAAATTTAAGTTGGGTTTCAAAGGCCTATTGGAAACTAGTCCAAAATCATTCAGTAAACATTGATCCTCGATCAGATATAATCCTCTTAGGAATGCCATGCAGCCTCACAATCTCACTGATAAAAATTGTATCTATGTCAGGTGCCTGATATGTCATATGCATAGGGATAAAAGGAGCACTCTTCGAGTTTCGACTACTACAAAAATCGAGTCGTGTCTCCTTGTCATCAGTGTCAATCCAACAATAAAATCCATCAAAATAACCTCCCATTTTGATTCTAGAATAGTGTATGGTTTTAGTAATCCTGTTGGATGTCTATGTTTGTCCTTTACCTGCTGACATTCTAGGCATCTGGCCACATAGTTGACTATGTTTGCCTTCATTCCTTTCCAGAAGAATAAGGGTTTAAGTTCCACCCTCATATTTTTGACTCCCGGGTGAGCCATGTATATTGCTCTATGAGCCTTGTTTAGGATCAAGCTCCTCAACTCGTCATTCGGTGGTACATAAATCCAATTTTTAAACCTCAATAATCCATCATTTTCAAACACAGATTCTTCAAATCTTGGTACAATAATTTTTTTTTGTCCGATAAAATCCTCGACCTCTTTGTACTAGTCAAATTCACATTGTAAAGTTAGAATATCTTCACGTAGATTCGTCTGAAGAGGCAACACCAAAAATATGTGTGGTCTTTGACTTAATGCATCTGCCACTCGGTCCACTATTCCTTTTATGTAAGAAATCTCAAAATCGTACTTGCTAAGCAATCCCTACCAACGCCACTATCACTCATTAAGGTCGCCTTGCGTAAAGATGTGTTGTACTCCACAGTGGTTCATCTTTAGTTCAAATTTTAGTCCAACAAGGTAGTGTCTCCAAACCTTCAAGGCATATACAATGGATAACAACTCGAAATCATGCGTCACATAGTTCTCCTCGTGCCTTCTCAGTTTCCTCTAGATGTAAGTGATCACTCGACCGTCTTGCATCAAGACTCTTCCTAAGCCTTCCTTGGATGTGTCAGTGCATACCAAGAAGTTTGCGTCCATGTCAGGGACCTTTAGTATTGATGTCATTTTCAATAGCTCTTTGAGTCTCTGAAAATCTTCCACGCATTTCTCGTTCCAAACAAACTTCTTGTTCTTCTTCTGCAACTTCGTGATCAGATTTTCTATCTTTAAAAATACCTCGATGAATCGTCGATAGTATCCTGCTAGACCCATGAAGCTACGCACTTCCGGTACATTCGTTGGCATGGGCCATTCCATGATAGCCTCGACCTTTTTTGGATCCACGGAGATATCTTCACCAAAGATGACATGCCCTAAGTAGTGAATATTTGATTGATAAAACGAGTATTTGGACAACTTCACATACAATTTGTGCTCTCGCAGACATTGTAGTACCAAGTACAAGTGCTCGTCATGATCCTCTTTCGTCCAAGAGTAAATCAAAATATAGTCAATGAATACTTGGACAAACTTTTCCAAGTACTCACGGAACACCCCATTCATCAAACTCATAAATACCCTTAGGGCGTTTGTCAGTCCAAACGATAAAATAGCAAAATCGTAATGACCAAAACTTGTCTTAAAGGCGGTCTTAGGGACGTCATCCTCATTGATCTATAGTTGTTGATTCCCTGATCACAAGTCAATCTTTGAGATCATTGTAGCACCCTTCATCTGATCGAATAGATCATCAATTCTCAGCAACAGATATCGATTCTCGATCATTTCCTTGTTCAATTTATGGTAGTCAATGCATAGCCTCCACGACCCATCCTTCTTTCTTATGAAAATAATAAGCGCACCCCATGGTGACACACTTTGACGTATAAGTCCCAGGTCCACCAACTCCTTCAGTTTCATTCTCAACATCTGTAAATCTGGGGTCAACATACGATTGGGCGTTCTCGCTATTGGTTCAGTGATCGATTTTAGGTCTATGGTAAACTCCAATTCCTTCTCCAGCGACATCCTAGATAACTCCTCTGGAAATACGTCTGCAAAATCTCTCACCACCGAAATTTGTTTTAGACCTTCTGCTACTCCCTTCTCGTTTAACGCAAGGATTGCATAAAACTTACATCCCTTATGAATGTTCTTCCATAGCTACAAGGAATAGATGAACCTCAGGGAAACTCCATGGTTATGTCCTATAATCACTTGTCTTTTTCCCTCATCATCAACCAAAATCAACTGTTTTGTATTACAGCTGAGTATTGCATAATGCGATTCCAACCAGTTAATACCAATCATGATGTCATAAGATCCTAAGATCGTGACGTATAAGTTGGCCCTGGTGACAAAGTCTCCCAGGTTAAGGGTAGAGCTTGTAACCTTTCCTCCAACCTTTTGTTTGGCTCTTGAAGCCATCTCTACGAAGCTAAACTCATCTTGTTCGATTGCCTTTACCTTAATCATTTTTAGTGTTGCACCAGAAATTAAACTCTTGGTAGCATCGAGATCTATAAAAATACTAAGGGTCTTGAGCACATTTGGTTGGTGCTCTTCTTGGCGGTTATTCACCGCTGCATGAATCAGATGGGCCTTGCCCAAATATCCCATGGCAGTGGGTCTGACGGATCAAAACTCTCTATTCCTTTCCACTGGGTAGTCGCACTGGTAGTGTGGCTCCCCACACGTCGAACACCCTTTCTTCGGTCCAGTACTCTTGGTACCTGAAGTAGAAGCTGACAGGCCACCAACTTAGAATTCTGGTCGGTTTTGCTGAACAGGACTAAACTGTTGCAGTTGAGGTTGACGTTGTTGTTGATGCGGTGGTCCTCGGTAAGGAGTTTGCTGCTGAGGCACTAGTCATTGAGGTGTAGTGAAAGTGGATCCCCTCTGGAAGCCACGATATCCTATCATATGTCTGGCTAGTGTCTGATTTTGTTGCACACCAGATGACACCTACCCTGTTGGTCTCACTGGAGTCCTGCTCTGACCCCTGCTAATAATCTCCTCCTCTGCTATGACGGCCTTCTGGACGACATCATACAAGGTTTGAGGCATCATAATCCTAACTTTGCATGTATGCTACCATTAAGTCCGAACATGAACCTTTTGACCTTAATTTTATCAGTATTAATATGGAGAGCATACCGAAGAAACTCCATAAAATAGGCTTCGTACTCGGTCATTGTATGATCACCCTGTCGTAAGGCGTTGAACTCGAGAATTACCTCCAATCAGACACACATCAATAACCAACACACCACAAAATTAATGAAACACAATTAAAACAGGTGATGATCAAATGAAACACATTCCTAAAGGGGGGTAACATCTTTAGGTAGTAATGAAGATTGTTGTCTTCACAACCACGATTGTAGTGTTAACCATGGAAAAATCGTAGTCTTTTAATGAAGAAGGAAATAGCTGTTAAAATGAAAGGTACGCTCTGTGAACTAAAACGGAAATAAAACCAATGATAAATGTATAAATCGTTGTCTTGCCACCAATATGCCCTCATTAACTAGTAAGGCATAGGAAATTCATGGAGGAGAAAAATATGCTAGATATATAAATTCGTCGGGAAATTTTTTCCACCAAATCAAATGAAATGCAGTCCTAAGAAGTGGAAAAATCGTCAGGCAAACAAAAGCGAAATGCAGTCTTAATGAAGAAACAAATGCAGTTTGACAATGGAAAATTGCAGTCTTAACTAGTGGTGGAAAAACTCAGTGCAATAAAACTAGCAATGGACACACATCAATAATAAAAACACAGAGAAAAGAGATCTGACAATGGAAACACCTTCAGAAATCACAAAGAAATAATTCAATCGCAACTGAATACCAACATCTGTTTCTAAATGAATAAATCTTCTCTAAACATTAAAATCATATTGGGTAGTAAATTTCTGGGTAAAGTTAATAACAGTGGGTTAAATCGCATGGTGAATGCCATCAACAATCAAGAAGAGCAGAGGTTTAACACAAGAAAAAATGCAGATATTAAATGCCATTGAATCACAGGAAACACAGAGTAAATTGTAGAGTAATGGTAGACCAAAAGTAAGGAAAAACACACAATAAATTTCCAAGAGAAGCATTATAAACTCAGCCTTAAATAATTGCTAGGAAGGGTATTAAACATAGGGATCAATGCAAAGGATCATAAACGGTTCACTACGGGAAGAAAAACCACCACAGAGGTAATCAACGCAGCAAGATGCAAGACAATCACTCAACCAGGGACAACCAACAAGGGTAGACAGAAGGGCGAAGACATCCTTTGCTCATCATCCACGCACAAAAAAGTAGGGCATTAAAATCTATAGGTCGTTGTGCACTGAAGTGAAGACCGTTGATTCGGCTCCTGGCTGATTGCTCAGGTGTGGACTGATGAACTAGGGATGAGGACAAATTAAAGCAAAACCCATCACAACAAATCAATAAAAGCAGCTAGATAGTCACAACATTCAGGGATCGAAAGCCAAGGGAATCAAGTCAAACAACAAGCTTAAGGCTTAAGGGGAAAATTAAGTTCTCGGTTGAAATGCTAATTCAATATTTTTTTTACAAAAGTAAAATTACAAAAATAAAAGTGTAAGTATAATAATAATCTACCATGCAGAAATAAAGGAAGTGTATTGTCTCCCAAGTCACACGCTCTGAGTCGTTGTCCTGCGCACTCTATGCAACTCCCGCTTGCCGACCAATGAGACAACACTGGTACCTCCCAGCCAACACTAGGGGTACTCTTCTTCCCCCTTATCCCCCTGATCTGAAAAGCATCCACGCACACTAAACCAGAGAAAAGATAGCTCCCAGCTCACCTCGCAAGGTCGAGCTACCACTCCTCACAGAGATGGGTATCCCAAATCCCACAAGCTAAGTGAGTCAAGTCTAAATTTCAGTAGTGTAACGTTATTCATCACAGAAGAGCTCTATCATCCATCTTCTCCCTCCTTTATATAGAGTTTCTGAGTCATTTACTTTCACAAAATCCCATTTAATTTATTGTTCAATAATTTAATTCATAAAAATCCTCCCCATCCATGCGTCACCCATCCTCGTCATTGCACCATAAATTTATTTCATTAATTAATTAATTACTTATATTTCCCTCACCCACCTAAAAATATTCCTATAATCGCTCCTAAGTGTCCCCATATTCCCTTACACATTTTAATGACTTACCCCCTTACTATTTTACTAGTTGAGTTTAATTTAAAAAGTTCTTAAATGCTAGATACCTGACTAAGTTAGTCTTTCTTCTTTTTCCTTGTGTTTCCCCTTTCTTTTTACGTTTCTCTCTTTTTCCTAGTTTCCTAATTCTTTTAAATTTCCTTCTTTCCATTTTCATTTAAAACTCTAATTGGCAAGTGTAGAAAATTACCTTTTTCCCCTTTTCCTTTTTAATTAATAATTTTTTAATTAACATATGTAACAAAACAATTATTTCCCCTTTTTCCCCCTTTTTAAATTTTATCTCCCAACAGATTTCTTATAAATTAATTGAATTGCTTACCCCCTTCTCGTCACATGATTAATGATGATTATATATATATATATATATATATATCACAAGATTCACTTAGACCTAGACGTTATTTTCCTATGTTGGGCAACATTTTATTAGGGAAATTGTTTTAAATCTTTCTCATCACATTATTCGTTCTAAGGCCATATAGGTTTATTCATTTATTATTTAACAATGTGACGTGACCTTCAGGACACACTAGGTTCTCCAAGGGTGCCACTCGCCTCATTTTGTTTCCCTTGTGTGACGTTCCCTTAACGATGCACTCTATGCTCCAAGGGTGCTACTCGCCTCATTATGTTTTCCTTGCACGACATTCCCTTCAGGACGAACTTCGTACTCCAAGCTTTCCACTCGCCTCTTAACTGACTTGGTAGACATCAAAAACCCCTAGAGTCAATACTCTACTAGGTGATATTGTGGGATACTAAGGGCCTCTAAGGAATAAGTCCCCTACCTTATTGCATGCCCCTTAGAATTATCATGAGGAGCTGTCGCAGTTGGCTCTCACGACATCATAGATCTTCTCAAACTAGTTAATCATTAACCTACAGTTCGAGCCATGATGGGAGTTCTAATAGGTTGTGGCAGGCCTATTGTCCACACCTCTCCCTCAACATATATGGTTATCGAGCATGACCCCTTTACTCCACATGTGATTTTGGTCGACAAACTATTGTTAGTGTGCATCATCAACGAGTCATGTCAAAAATAATTTCCATAATCATATCATCTAATCAAATGCAGAAATGTCATATATACAACAATCAATCTCCCAATAGTCCACTCCCTGACTTAATCCAGAGTCCAAGGGGTTTCATCAATGCCTCAACATCCTCGAGGTCCAAAATCCTACACACTTAAGAAAATCGAGTCAATAACACTTGTTTATGTCAATACAACCAAATAACATGTCATCAATCCATAACACCTCATAATCATAATCAAATGTCCAATAGTATAATAATCTGAATCACTTGCAAGCAAGTGTCCTCAAAGGATCAGTTCACTCAGTGTGCGCAAGAGCGAGATGTTACAAAATACATCAATTTTTTTTTTTAACATATAAATCCACACCTTCCTAGAGAAATCATCTATACAAGTGACAAAATATGATGATCCTCCATATGAAATAGTAGGATATGGTCCCTAGACATCTAAGTGGATGTAATCAAGGATACATTTACTAGTGTGCCTTCATCTTTTAAACTTCTTTGTTTTCCATAAATACAATGTCTGTATAAATATAAATTTAAAGACTTTAAACTAGGAAGTAACTTGCAATCTACCAGTACCTTAAGTCCTTTCTTGCTCATATGACCCAAACATTGATTCCATAGTCGAGTACAATCATTGGTGTTATCAGATACTGTTGCTACTTGATCTGACTTAGTTCTTCCTTCTAGCTGATCAAGTTCATGATCCTCTTAGCCTTCATGACCAATAATATGCCTTTGTATACCTTCATAACTCCACCTTGAACTGTTCACTTGTATCCTCTACAATTTAGGACTCCCGAAGCTATTATTTTCTTTTTCATCTTAGGTACATGTATCACATCAGTTAATGTCTTTATAGAACCATCATACATTTTAATTCAAATGCTTCCAATTCCAACAATTTGACAACAAATATCGTTTCCCATATAAATGATTCTGTCATCAATAGAATGGTAAGAAAATAACCAATTTCTATGAAGAGACATGTGATTGGACATACCAAAATCTAATAACCAATATTGATCATGGTGTAAAAAATTAATAATTTGCAAAACCTCATCAGTCATTCCTGAACTGGAAGGTGAACTTGTTTATGTTGCATTTTCTTCCTTTGTTTCTTTTGTAGAGTCTTCTTTGGACGTTTTATGTTGTTTCCAACAATCCTTCTTCAGGTTCCCAAATTTTCCACAGTACTGACACTTAAGATTACACTTCTTTCCTTTAGACTTTGACTGAGAAGTACCTCTTTGATTGTTCCATTTTTCTTTAAATATACCTCTTACCACCATCTCCTCTGATGTACAAGTTTCTAGAGTTGATTTCTTCCTTGTTTCCTCATAAAATAGAGCTCCAACAATAACATCAAACTCAATAGATTTTGATGAGATAAAACTAACAGAGGTAACAAAGTGATCCCATGACACGAGCAAAGAACATGATAGTGTAATTTTCTTATCTTCAGATTCAAATTTTACTCCCATGCTAGTCAACTGACATAAAAGAGTATTGCCGGTATTTAAGTGGTCACCTATTTTCTCACCTTCTTTCATGCAAAAACTGTACAACTTCCTTTTCAGGGAGATCCAAATCATTAAGGATTTTTTCATGTATAGGATTTCCAACTTTCTCCACAAGCCTGTTGTTATTTTCTCTGCAACAATGTTAAACAAACCATCGTCGACCAAACACAAATGAATGGCACTGAGTGCTCTCGCATCAATGTCTTCTCACTCTTCGTTTGACATAGATATGGGTTTCTTTGACTTTCCCACCAGTGCTTTCGCCACTCCCTTTTGCACGAACTCCCTATTGCACAAACATATCATACATCTTAACCTTTCACAATTCAAAATTGTTTTTCCATTAGCATGAATCGCTCCACCATTGCTTATAATAAACCGAGGCTTTTAAAAAAAACAATAGAGGAACAATATTAAATTGAAAATTAAAAAACCCAAAATATAAACCCTTTAAAAAAAGTTTATGAAGCATCCACCCTCTATAAATTAATAGTGGAATCTTTAACAAAAACTTTTAAAAAACATCCTCCACATGTTTTACATCCCTCACATAACATTACGTTCACCTCATATAACATTACGTTCCATCGTCCATCCATTAATTTCATACGTGTTAATTGGAGGACGCTCCTGTCACCTTTTAGAGGGTGCGTCTAGGACGGTCTTTTTACCTTTTGCAGGGTGAGTCCCTGGGTGGAGGACGCTCCTTCTCCCTTAGACAAGGATCCTTCAGACGCTCTTCCGGCTTAAGATAGGGCGTGTCTGGGATTCGGATTTTCTAAAGACAAAATGAGCAATTGCAAATATTGAACAAGATGAATGACACATTAAAAATCGACATAGTGGTTTACGTGGTAAAACTCTTCTTGTAAGAAAACCTCGAGGGGTAATGATAATTGGTATTTGATTAATGTTCAAGGGAGAATGTACAACAACTATAATATGCAGACTTATGACAGTTCAAACCTTTAAATCTACCAATATCCACAAAATCTTTAAAAATTAATTGACATGTTCAACACAAAAGCATTTTTCTTCTCCATTTTCAAGTCCAATCATGAGTGTGAATGCCTCTTTATACAGACAAATCTGAATTAGAAATCTTCAACTAAACTATACATCTTTAATTAGTTGTCTCTTAATACAATTGTTTTGTCTGATTTTATCTTCAACCAAAGTAGAAATATTTAATTAGTTGCCTCTTAATACAATTGTTTTGCCTGATTGTATGATAAGAAGAATGGGTGTACTGCCATTGATGTTTAAATATCGAAAACTAAAATAAAACTTAAAGAATTTAAAAACCAGGATGAAGAAAACCTTAATCCATTAAGTGATTCTTACTTTCGATTTAGTAAATCAATGGTGGAGACTAGAAATTTTTATCTCGATACATTTGCTTGAAAATAATTATATTGTTGAAAATATGGAATTTAAGAAACTTAAATGGATTAAGTTACTGTTACCTTTGATTTAGTGATTTAATAATATAATGGTGGAGACTGAAAACCTTGTGTGACTATATTTGTAAAATAATTAATTTGTTGAAATTATGAGATAGACTAGATTATTTTGTTTAAATATGAAAAATTAATATAAAACTTGAAGAATTCCAAAATTTGTAAAATAATTAATTTGTTGAAATTATGAAATAGAATAGATTATTTTGTTTAAATATGAAAAAATAATATAAAACTTAAAGAATTTCAAAACCTTGCTGAAGAAAGTCTTAATCGACTAAGTGATGCTTACTTTTGATTTAGTAAATCAATGGTGGACACTGAAAATTCTTATCGGGATACATTTGCATGAAAATAATTGTATTGTTGAAAATCTGGAATTTAAGAAACTTAAATGGACAAAGTAACTGTTACCTTTGATTTAGTAATACATTTTCTTGAAAATAATTGTATTGTTGAAAATCTGGAATTTAAGAAACTTAAATGGACTAAGTCACTGTTACCTTTGATTTAGTAATATAGTGGTGGAGACTCAAAAGATTGTGTGACTGTACATGTAAAATAATTAATTTGTTGAAATTATGAAATAGAATATATTGTTTTTTTTTATTATTTAGATCTTTGAAGTCTAGAGATTTGGTCGCTTGACACTTGAATTTAAGTTGGTAATATGTACATTTATGAATTAAAAAGACATAAAATAATATATATTTGTCATGAAATTTTATTAACCTAAAATCTTGACGATATAATCATGATAATGAAATCAATTTTGATTTATCTAATTTTATCAAAGATAAAAAAAAAAAAATATTTAATTTAAAAAGATAAATAATGTAGTCATGTAAATAGCATTCTATGTGGCATTTTCAATAAACACAAATATTAAAATCCTTCTTTGCACATGTCAATTATGATTAGCATTTTACATGACATTTTAGAACTATATTTAAGTTTCTACCAAGGGCTACATTATTTAAGATGGATTTGCTTATTTGTAACTTAAATTGAGGATTTCCTAAAATAGCTTGTTGCAATTTTGTTAACTTATAAAGTTTTAAGTTACATTTTTTTCCCAAGTGCATAACAGTTGAGAAGCTTTAAGTTTTTAAAAAAATATCCCTGTCCTTATATACGCGCTTTCTACATAATTATTAATCTTATACACATCTTACTCATACATATAACTATTCTCCTTCCACTAGGATATTGATCATTATGAATAATATATTTGTTTAACATGCCATTATGAAAATAATATACTCTATAATACTCACAGTGCACGGCATTTAATATGTCAGCCCAACTATTTCTTCGCCTGTCTGCCCCAGTCCAGTCAAGTTAGTCGGCCACCCACTTGTGTCTCCCCAGTTGAGTAAAGCTAGTGGGTTCAATATGGCCTTTTTTCTCTCTCTGTTTTGTTTTCTCTGCCATTTTAGACAACTTTTCAAATTGTTCGCATCTTCATTTTTTTTTTTCTATGACAGCTGCGCGCCCTTTTTCTAGCTCATTTTCAAACTGTTCGCATCTTTCATTTTTCTCTGTGAAACTGCGTAGCTTTCTTTCTAATTCACAGGTTGTGAAAGACGTGGAACCAGAGTTGGAATTTCAAATCAATCCTACCTGTAAAATTTGATGATTACAAAAACGCCCTGTATTACACATTTCATGACGACGCAATTTTGGAAATTTCTCCCGATAGTTTAGTCCTTATCCCATAGTGAATTCAGGCCAATACCAGCAACTCACAGGTTTTGAAGGACATTTGGATATAACATGCGACCCAATTTCTGAATACTGCCTTATGCCCTACTAAATTCAAGTCAATCCCAGCAACTGACAGGTTTTGAAGGACATTTAAATCTGACATGAGGTTTTAATTTTCAATATGGACTAAGCTCATTTCGGAGCAAACAGACTCGTCGTTTTTCAGGTAAAAAAAATGGACCTGAATCTGACCACATTTTTAGAGGTAGCTTGAATCTGATATGGATCAAAGTTCCATGCATTTAAGAACCTTATTCTAAGGGTGTTGCCCCATTTTAAACCAACCTAGATGCTCAAAAAATCTTTTAGAGTTCTAGATTGACTCGAAATTTAAAATCGCACATCCTAAAAACTAACCAAAAAAATAACAAAAAATAACTTGGAAAGGAAAATGATTTTAACCTGTGACCTCTTAAGAGGAAACACATGTTCTTAACCATTAGGCCCACTCAGGCTGTATCTTCAACACAATCACCAGAAATATAGTCCAAAAGAAGAGCTACCAACAATTAGGCTTAAATTTTCTCACTAGCATATGTATCACACACTGAACAAATTCTAATTATAATAATAAAAAATTTATATATTTTATTGTAAAGTATTAATTAAATGATATATTAATAAATTTGTTTCATTTTAAATAATTATTAATAAGTTTTAAATATTAAAAAAATAAAATTTAATTAAAGATGATGATGATAATTAACGTCCACTGAAAACAATTGATCTATCTACTTTAATAAGTTAAGAGATTGTTTCGATTTCTTTAAAATTGTATTTCTATGGTAAAAAAACATTGAGAGAAGCATTCCCGTTTTGATGACTTACTAGGTTAGGAAGGTTTGTAGGGTGACAAATATTTTTAAATTGGGATCTAATATTGGTATAGGTAGGGAAAATAAGGTGTTTTTCATTGAATTGGTCTATAACCTTAAGAAGTTAAGAGATTACTTCAATTTCTATAAAATTATATGTCTATGCTTAAAATGCATTGAGAGAAGCATTCCAAAATCATCATAGTTTTGACGACTTGTGAGGTTAGGAAGGCCTATAATGTGGAAAATATTTTAAAATTGGGATCTAATATGGGCAATCCAAGAGGAAGTGTTTTTCATCTTCTACCCACTTACTGTCACAAAGGTGAAGGATTCTCTCATCCAAAGGTGTTTTGGGAGTTTCCAACGCCCAGTTTCACCATGTAGCTAGTGAGAGGGTCAGTGCAAGCTAATGTTGGTCTTTCATGATGCGTTAGTGGCAATGCAAAAATGGAAAATAAACAATCTATTAACTTGGATGGATTATTAAAGGTACTTTTACAATAAATTTGAATATGGTGTAAGAATATGGAACGTAGGAAATTGAATTAGTTTTCCAAATGTATAACTTCTAGTCATAGAAATTGCGAATAACTATGTGAATTTTGATTTTTTCTAAAAGTGGTATGTGACAGAAGTTAAGAGAGCAGCCATAACACGAAAATTACACACAAAATAATATTGTATTGCTATATTAAACACAACACAGTACACATATATATAGTTGTATTCAAATCCAACTGATTCCACTCATGGAGGGAGAGGTTGAGAGAATATTTCAACAACCTCCTATAAATCTTCAACCAACCCCTAAATTAATCATTAATTCTAACACCCTCCCTTAATGATTACATTACAAATAAATCACATATTACAATTCTCAAATCACAACATAGATCTCTGTCTGATCTGGTCTTCATCAGCTCCTACACCCACTTCGATGCCTCTGGACTGCACTCTTTCTCTTCCTCTTCTTCGATCTTACCATTCAACTCGTTTAAAGCATAAACGCTTCAGACCATCTTTGACGTTCTTGTAGAACTGACGCTTCTCGACCTCCCGAAGGAAAATCTTGATACTGAACCATCCTATGGATACACTTCCATCTGTGAATATTTTGCTTTCGGCTATCCACAGTTATCTAGGAGAATGATCTAGATACTAAATGTATTCAGCAGTCAACTTCACAACTTGACCTGTTTACACACACTCACAAACACAATGATAACCCGTAACTGATTATCTTGGAGCACCGAAGTACAACAAGACCTTACAGCATTTAACAAACTTGCTGACATACTCAAACTAGTAATGCATTCTTATAGCACCGAAACGCTCAAGAACTACAAGCTTGAATTACATCACTTTGTTCTATATTTGGTTCAAATCACAAAACATACCAAATAAAAGAATAATGAATACTACACACATGCAAATCTGACCATAAAACCCCGCCACTATCCGTGATGCTCAACAACTTCAACCAGGAAAGTAGGCAATGAGCAGTCTTCATCTTCTTCGAAAAACGCTTCCACCAGTCAATCTCTGCGATCTGGATATGGATAGGCATCCACCGATCTGTATGTTCTTGTTTCAGTCTCTGTATGGATCTCATAGGCAACATAATCAAATCTTCAATATAATGACCAGATATGCAAACAACAGATCTTTTTCTCCTTGGCTTTTTTTTTCTTTTTTAAACTCATAACAACGACCTTGTCGAACAATATGCAATTCAACACACTCGTTTTCTTTCTCAATTAGATAAAAAACAATGAATTGACTCAGCAGATTCAATAACGCAGCAGATCTAATCTTTAAATGCAAATTCGACAATGATTGCATTATGCGAAAGCACTATTGAGTCAAATTTATGCATAGAAAATAACACATAGTGACTTCCATTAATATGTGAGCCTCTCTTCAGATCTGAACATTGATAGAAGATCTCTACAGATTTACACAACCTCAAATGGTGATGTCTCCTCTTGATCCACACACGGCTCTGGTGACTGTTCTGCAAGGCGGAAAGGAAGTTCTTCTCTTCTATGCTAGCTCCAGATCGGCGTCTGCACAACACTCTCGTAACAAACATAAAAAAAAAACGAATCTACGCTCATACTATAACCTACAATCTACAACAGCGGATTCATCTCACATTGCTCTCATATTCCAGCCCCTCTGGTGAGAGAGTCGGGGATTTTCTAGCTCTGATACCATGACAGAAGTTAAGAGAGCAGCCATAACAAAAAAAATACACACAAAATAATATTGTATTTCTATATTAAACACAACACAGTACACATATATATAGTTGGATTCAGATCCAATTGATTCCACTCATGGAGGGAGAGGTTGAGAGAATATCTCAACAACCTCCTATAAATCTTCAACCAACCCCTAAATTAATCATTAATTCTAACATTATGTTATTTTTCCAACAAAACATAAGGTCAGATTTCCAAATTTATAACTTTTAGTCATAGAAATGGTGAATAACTATGTGAAATTTGATTTTTTTTATAAAAGAGGTCTGTTATTTTTCCAACAAAACATAAGGTACATTTCTTTGTTTGAAATTACGATGACGTTTGTTCGTGTAGGCTAGGAGGGTATTAACATGAACAAAATGTTTTTTTTTTGAGATCGTGGATATCAGTCTCCTCTAGTGTGACATATAACTCATTTTAGAAATGGTGAAACCAACAAAAAGTTATAGAAGAAATAAGAGAGGTATCCATTCCAGGGATTTGATATATGCAAAGAAAAAATAGATTAAAAATAGTAAACAATAGTAATTTAAAAAAAAAACTATATATTTCAAATCTGCCTAGCCAACTCTATCTATCTTTGTAGTTTCGTAAACAAGTGAATTGTGT
The DNA here is from genome assembly GCA_009831015.1 of Picea engelmannii. Classification (NCBI taxonomy): domain Eukaryota; kingdom Viridiplantae; phylum Streptophyta; class Pinopsida; order Pinales; family Pinaceae; genus Picea; species Picea engelmannii. Next base: position 488,179 of record ML785851.1, read on the forward strand.
ATCCTATAGAAAAATAGCATAAAAAACAAAGATATCGAGAGGTATTCACAAAAATGAAGGTTTTTATCAATTTCCATATTGAGCCACTTGGTTTGTCATACCAAACCTAAATTCTAGACAACAAAGTGAGCATACATGTTGTCAATCCCACCAAACAAAATTTGAATTCAAAAGAACACACACGCATTCTTAAGAGCGTGCATGCTCTATGAATGTGCATGTGTTCATTATAGTGTGCAAAAGCTCTAGGAATGCACCCATGTTCCTAAGAGAACGCATGTCCTCTTATATCGTGTTTCTTATTTCTCTCTCTCTCTCTCTCTCCTACATCTACTCCTCTCTCCCCCACACATTGAATTCCCCTCCCTCTCTCTCCCCCACTCCCCCCCCTCCCCCTTCTCTCTTTACCTCTCTCTACACCCCTTCCCTCTCTATCCCCTCCTTCCTCTTACTCTCTCTCTCTACCCCTCCTCTCTGTCTCCCTCTCCCCCTCTCTCTCTCTACCCCCACTCTTTGTCTCCCTCTCTCTCCCTCTCATAGTATTGTACATGGTAAGACCAAAACATGGAAAGACCTATAAATGCCAATACCTAGACT